>CAUYQG010173383.1:0-14516 GCA_963574415.1 Tarsius wallacei
ATATTTTTATTATGATATTGTGGGGTACAGTTAAGGGTTAGGTGTACAAATATGCCTTGTTCAGGCACCCTTGTTGATAGGAAGTGTCTCCCTGTCCCCAGACAGATATTTACTACCATTAATCCCATGGAATACAACGCAGCCATAAAAAAGAACAAAATCATGAACTTTGCAGCAACCTGGATGGAACTAGAGTCTATAATACTGAGTGACCTCTCACAGAAAAAAAAAAAAAAAAACACTGAGTATCACATGTTCTCACTCATATAGTAGACCTTGATCATCCAACGTACTACCACAAGAAAATGACTGACAGTGGTGGGAAACTATGGGGGGGGGTAGGGTGATGGGGGCAAAAAGTGCTTTAAAGTCCTATGATTAGGTTTTAGTTTCTTAGTATTTTCATTGCATCTGTGCACCTGTACTGTGAACTTCACATGTGTTTCATACTTTCCCTGCTTTCCTCTTAGGTGGGATGGGTGTCTTGATTGGGCTGGTGTTGGGTATTTCTTTCACATGAAAAGCTAGAGCCAGATGGAGTCGGTTATCTTCAACTCAAGTTGGGTTCTGATGAAACCCTCAACAAGTTAGACTCTAATTCAATAGTTTATCCTAGGGCATTCCATCTTACAAAAAACTAAAATGCTGTGGAGTATTTCAAAATGGTTCGTTTTTTAATCTATGAACTAGGAAGCATGAGGTTATGTTTCTTCAATATTTACTGTGAGGACCTGGTAAAATTCCTGGAGATAAAAGTTTAAATGAGGTATAGACTCAGCTCCCACAGCCTGTGACTGGGTTACCATAGAATTTATAACTTTCAAACTTGATTATACTGGATCTTTCACAATTCATTAATTATAGTTCAGTTTCTCTCCTCTACACTGGTTTCCACAGAGGCTTTACCAGGTGAGTTTTAGCTCATGAAAGTTCTGTTTCTCAGTATATATATGTCAGTCTTTCCAATTTGGGGGGCAGTGGTTTGCCCTGAGACCTCACATGTCTTATGGATCTAAGAAGAGTTGTTGACTTTTTTGTTTGTTTGCTCAGGTTTATACTTAATATGAAGCAACAGCTGCCAAGCTTCTTACATCATGGAACAGTAATCTAGACAAATAATTTTCACCATGCTTTCCTAACATTTTAAGATGAGCATCCAAAATATATTGCCATTACTTTAATTTGTTAAGAGTTATGTAAAACTTACCCCAACAAACTAAAATGTTATATCCTGTGAGTTTGGGTATGTAAATTGAAATCCTATTTTTTGATATAACTTATTTATCTAAGCCAATATTAAAAGTTAAAACTTTATAAGTTAATAGAGGAACTTCCTGAGGTAAAGGTAAGTTAGGTAGATGCTTTTTCCAAAAAGGAACGACTCTCTTTTCCCTTAAGCAGCCTGTACATTCTAATATATCACATGATTACACTGTTAATAAGAAACAGACAAAACCACTAATTAGCTTTCCCCAGTACATCTTTTTGAGGACTCCTGGGAAATAATAGCTCAATAATCACAGTCCATTTCCTTTTGCTGAAAATGATCATGTTGTTACTGTGTAAAAACCTGCTTCTTACGGGGTATTAGTTATTCCTTGGGAGAAAGTTAGACTTTCTAGAAACTGTGTTAAGTATCTGAGATCAACAGGGAATAATTTACAGCCACTTCCTCCCTCCCATATAACCTACTTTAAGTCTCTGTAAGAAGTTTAGGTTTTGGAAAGACAACGAGAGAGATGAAAATGCTCTAGATTTTCAGACATGTAAACTAAGCTTTTGAGATCAGTCACATTTCATACTCTATCTTTTGTGCAAAAATAAGATACATGAAAATTTACTATTTTTTATCTGCAAAACAAAACAAAGGTAAAAATAAGTCTTTATTGTTTATCTTAAAATGTGCCAGAAAAAAATCGATAATATTATCTATTTCAATAGACTTGGAACAAATATCATATTAGAGTTTGCCACTAATATATATGTGATATGCAGGAAAAAAATATTTAGAAGTGGTAGAAAATCAATGCTGGTTACCCAAATAAAAAGAAAAAACAAGTAAATAAACAATGTTTCATCCATATGAAAATCTGAGTTTAGTTTGACTTCTGGTTCAACTCTACCTAGGGAGACAATTAGTATTATTGGGTCTCTGTTTTTCAACTCTTGGCAAGAATTTCTTCATGATATAGTTATACAAGTAACAAGCAGCCAAGACCTGCTTTTGAAACCCTGTCATAAGGAGCTCACATCTTTCCAAAACCTTAGCAAAAATCTAAAATAGAAATAAGTATTATAAGAGGTTCTCTGATAAGTTCATCTTAGGATCTAAGATCATAATCCATTCATAAACAAATTACTGTAGAAAAATATATAAAACACTTTGCTTGGCTAACCATGGGTCCAATGCAGTGGGGTGCTAGCCAAGTGGAATAACCAGATTCCTAGGATTGGGATTGGAGGTGAACTCTGATCTGTGACATTTTAAGAATTCCATGGTAAAATTTACTTCCACCATGACCAATTCCAAACTGCAGATATGAAGTCATGAGAGCAGAACTAGGAATAGTTCACAGTGGCTTAAAATTCACACAAATTATAGTCAGATACGCAGTACACGCTGGTTAAACGTGTGTCTAATGCATTGATGGGCTGGTTAAGTTTAAAAACCAGCTTCAATGTATCTGTACAAAAATTACCTTATCTTCTCAAAAATGTGTTAATTTTCATTCAATATTTTAATATTTTCACCACTATTTCTTTGGATTTTTAAATTTCTTTTGTTTACACTATCTAGAATTTATAAAATAATATTAAACTAATATAATGAGAGTGGTAACACTTATAATGTTTCTTACTTGAATAAGAATTCTTCAAATATTCCATCATTAAGAATTATGCTGGACTTTATTTTAATTATGAATATGAGTAACAAACAATTCTTATCAGTTATAACAATTATGACTTATAAGTTATTTATTAAGCTAAAAATATTTTACAGGCTACGAATAATGAGTGCACATTTTTGTCAGAAAATGTGTTATATGATTTTAAAATAAATTATCTAATTTAATCATTACATTAATTTTATAAAGTATTATTATAACTGTTCCTTAGATGAGTAAACAGATGCTCTGATTTGCTCTTTTAAGCAGTATTTATGCTGTTCATAGCAAAATACATCTTAATATTTTCAATGATAATTTTGAGACTCTATCTCTCAATGTTTAAGAAACTCAATACTGGAGAATATTTTAGGTATCAAGTGGATTATTACTATATACGGAGAAGATACAGTTATGTTGACAAGAAACTATTGGAATAAATAATGAATTTTTTTAATGTTTCATGATCTAGATACAGTTTATATATATTGCTACTTTTTTATCCTGATGCTTAATAATGTCTGTGAATTTAAAAAATTGTCTATCAGAGAGAAATGCCATTCACATCTATAATTTATCTTAACTGAGCACGTTATATTTAATTAAATATACCCCAAAAGAATTTCCTAATTTTTACCTTTTTATTTTCAATTTAGAGACTGTCAAGAAAATAATGAAATAAAATTTACATATTTATGCCAATTTTGTATTAGAAATGTCACACTGAAAGGGAAAACAATGAATATCAGTAATAACATTTCTGAATACCATTATTTAAGAAGCAACTGAGCTGTCTTAACTGTCTTATATTTTAATTCAAATGTCAGTGAGAATACCTTCAACAGAATTGACAGAATTATCTCACTCATGTGCTGCTTACACATAAGTAAATTGCAATCTTATGATGAGAGAAGAGCTAGAGAATAGCATAAGCTATTTCCCATCTTTCCATCCAAGTTAATCCCTACTTTTTCTCTTTGTTTGTTTAAATCCTACTTTGGATTGAGAACTCAGCTTACTCTCTTCAAAAAAGTATCTTTTCTTGACTTCTTAATTTGTTCAGATACCTTTGTGTTGGTATGGAAATATTTGCTTCTCTTTCAAAGCTTTTTCTTAATGATAGTGTTACATGCACTTTTGTAAGATTTAATCAATGTTTGTCTTATCTACTCTATGGTAAATTTACGGAGTACAGAGACCTTGTATCTTTGTCATCGTTGATATTTTAAAATATTCTAGCCCCAGGACAGTGCCTGTCCATATGCAATATATGTCCAGGAAATAGATGACAAGAACTACTTTCTTCTACAGATATGTATTTGTGAAAGATTACTCTTTTCTAGGCAAATAAATAAATAAATAAGAAAACACAACATTTTCTATCAATTGGACAAGGATCTAGAATGGATTGAAGGAAGGAGTAGAGAGACAAATTGCGACCAAAAATCTATTTACCATGCATTAGAAATTGTATGCTTTGGATTTTTCCTTTTCTTATTTTTTTTCAATTATGTATAGGTAGATATGGAATGATTTATCTTTATCATCTTTGAAGTGTCCAATGATTTAAACACAAAAGAACCCAAAACATTTTCAAAAGCCCTGGTAGCATTTGGGAAACATAAGTTGACATACAAATTAGCCATTGAATAAATGTTACTGTGGTAAGTAGTGGTAGAATTAGATGTGATTGAAAGTTTGTTCTTGGTTTTTACCAAAACTCCTTAAAGAGTGTTAAAGCATTTTTAGTTGTGTGTGCCTTTTAAATTGTAAAATCTGCCAGAAAGTTGTACTTTTTTAGGTTTTCATGACTCCTTTTGTCTCCTTTTGACAATTTAAAAGATAACAAATTAAAAATAAGCAATTTTAGTTGTTAAAAGCCTAGAAAATACACAAAATTAAGAACAGGAATATTTACACAGATATGGAATACATTAAACAGTTTCAGAATAATGTTTACAGGTTTATGGAGAAAATGAAAATCCAGTTAAAAATATCTAGCAATACATATAGTTTTCTATGTGTTGATTGCTAGAATGAAGAACTGCTTAGCATGTGACTAAGTTATGCTATTAGCCCTCCCATACCCTGTTCTCCACCTCAGACATGTTTTATTCTTAGAACTTGCAAATATCCTTAGTGTAAGTTTTTTGGTAAATCCATATTGTAATTTCAACTCTAATCCATCGAGTTCTTAACCAAATATTTATTGTGAGAATTAATATTCACGGATGCTTCTAAAAAGATTCATAGTCCTTCCATCTACTGTCAAATTTAAATTTTATTTTATTTTTATTTCTGTTTTTAGTTAGAGCAATACAGAACAGAGCTGCTTATTTAGGACCTTTGCAGGTGTGCACTCAGCACACTCTTTTTGGCATTAAGCCATTAGCCTATTTGGAAAGACTTCATAAGACAAGAAATTCTGCAACTTGATAATGTCATTCAGGATGCCAAGAAAAGTATTTTCTTCCATGTTGTAGAATGCTATGTATATGAGAAACCATTAAAAAAAAAGTCCTGCTGAGAAATTCATATATATTATTAAATAGGTACTGATTATTTTTGTTATGAATGATATTGTTTTTTTGGCTTTGTCTTCTAGGAATCTGATAACCAGATGTTCTACCCACCTCAAGTAATGATGATTGTTTCGTAGCTTTCATTTCTTGTTCTAACACTACAACTCTCTATACATATTTCCCTGCCCTTATGTTTGCACTACCTTATTTCCTTATTTAAAATTTTTAACATCTCATTTGGTGGTATGATTTACTATAAGACACAGGAAATTTCTTGGGATGTCAAAATAACAATGAAATAAGCTTAAAACAATGAATTAGCAACATAATCTGTCATCAACTAGCTAGAGAAAATAAGCCAGGATTCCCCAGACAATTCTATACTATTCATCTCCTATAACATTAAGTCTGAGTAATTTGTTTAACCTCTAAAATGTTTTTCTACTCTAAAATGCACTGGTCTAAGATTTTTCTCCTCTTTTGCTTTTTTGCAATACACATGGAAGTGTCTTCCAAACTAAGGGCACTTTAAAAAAATCTGTATACTTTATATAACTTATGCTTTGTATTGGTGTTCTTGTATACAATACAGATACAGGTATTTTAAAACTACAAGTCCATGACCTTCATGATCTTATTTTGTAGGTACACTAACAAGAAGTAAGTATAATTGACCCTTGGACCACGTGGTTTTGAACTGTGCAACTTCACTTATAAGCATATTTTCCTCCACCTCTATGACCCAAGACAGCAAAACCAACCCCACCCCTTGCTCTTCTTTCTCAACTAAAAGTGAAGATGAGGATGAAGACCTTTAGGCTGATCCATTTTCGCTTGATGAACATTAAATATATTGTATCTTTCTTTCGATATTCTTGGTAACAGTTTCTCTTTTCTAGCTTACTTTATTGTAAAAACACAGTGTATAACACATACAAAATATGTGTTAACCAACTGTTATATTATCATTAAGAATTCCAATCAACAGTGGGCTATTGGTAATTATGATTTTTAAGAAGTCAAAGTTATATGCAGATTTTTGACTTTGTGAGTGTTGGTACCGCTAACCCCCACCTTATTCAAGAATCAAGAAGGTGTGAGAAATACAAGGAGGTATGAGAACACCTATGTAGGAAGGACACTTACTACTTGGATTAGTGACAGAAGATTTTTATACAAAGTGGTATGTGTGTTTAACAGTAAGGAATAAAAAAGGGGAAAGAGAATATTGAAGTACTAGAACACAGCATAGAGGGGCATAGGCCCAGAGATAAAGAACAGTGAAGGGATTAAATTTTTTGCCTATGGTTTTATATTCTAGCAGTAAAAGATAAAAAGTGTACAGGGAAAATTGGGCCAGATGAGAACGTATTACTCTGTGAATAGGAATGTGAATTGTATCTTTAGAGTACTAGAGTTTTATCCATGATTTTCTTCCAAGTGTGATATAATTTGAAGAATACTTTAGAAAGTTTCCTTTGACTACCCAGAGAGGCGCCTAAAAGGAGTGTGAGAGGACAAGAGAAAAAATTTTTAATGGACTGCTTCAGTGATCTAATAGAAATAAACAAACAACTCATTAATAAAATATCATTAGAAAACTTATTTACCATAGTCTACTTATTATTCTTTTATGTAATAAAGACTTAGAAATATACAATTTTGAATAAAAGTTGGCTAAATTTGTCTTAATATTCAACAAAGCTTTTTGAATTGCATGTATTTTCTATAATCAGTATGCCAATATTTAGTAATGGTTTAAAACAAATGCAATATCATCACATATGTAAGAAAAGAAAGCATTGCTTTCCACCTGAATTAGAAATCTTAAATGCATAGCTTAAAAGAGATTTCAGGAATTGATAATACAAAGACACCATATGAATGGATTATTTCTAAATTTAGCAATATTATCTGTGCTCACTTGATAACATTTAACCATTTGCATTGTAGAATCAAAGAACTGAAATGTGTAAAAAACAAGAAAAGTGCCTCGTGCATTTGAAGAATCTCAAACTTGAGAACAAATAATACCTGTGGAGCCAAAATACCAATTGATAAATAAACCTACAAAATACTAGTTAAACTATGCCAAACATAGTTCTTTAAAAGAAACTTGAGTTTGAATAGAACTTCAAGTGGTATTTGTTTAATAGATTCAGTGTGATAAGTTGCTATTAATAAATTTCATCTTTTGTCTTTTCACTTGGAATTTTCCAGGAGATATAATAATCACCTAAAATTTCCCTTGAATTGCCTTGTTTTTGTCTTAAAGTTTTAGGAGTAGGCGTTTCATGTTAAATGTCATTGTATTTTTTGATTGAAACAGATGAAATTTATTTATATTAAAAGTAAAGTATATATAATTTATTTATATTATGTGAAATGAGTAAGATTGTGAAAAATTTAGCCCAAAAGTTTTAATTTGCTTCTTCTTCAAGTAGTATCTTTTCTATTGACAAAAGTATCCTTCAATATAGGGCGATGAAAATAGCCATACAGATATGTCATTTCCTAAAATGCTAAAATATAGGTGTGAAATTTCCTAAAGTACTGTTTTCACTTTCAGAGAAATAGATGATTATACCTTTAATTCCAAGAAAGCAAATATTCACAGAGCAGTTCAGCATACTTTATCTGGTCCACATAAGGAACAGAATAATTTTCACTGACATCTAGCTGCTTATTCATCACATGCAAATCTACTGTCTCTAAAATCTGGTTAAATTCCATTTCTATAAATGGTCATTAGAGTGTTATGTGAATACAGACTTTTGGAAAATAGTGATATGAATTTAACTTTGCAACTAAAGATTATTTCTCAACAGAGAAATTTACTATGGTTAGAATAAGTAATCTGTTTTCTTGGTGAAACTCAATCATGTATTTTTATGTGAAAATGAAAATAGAAGAATAGAATACTAATTGTATTTGTTCATGTCCTATTATATGCTTTTGGAATCTGGTCAACAAGATAAGAATACTCTAATCATAAACAATTGAACAAAACAAGCTGATGTGCATGTGTAAGATCGCTACTTCTGTTCATTGCTATTTTAAAAATAATTTGTGAGAAAATACTGGTGGTAATGTTATAATAAAACTCTGAACACTTAGTTATGTAGTTTTGAAAATCTGAGACAATGTCACCATATTTTTGTGATACATATGCATATAAATACAAATACAATTTCAAACATATATACATATATGCATATATTTGTGTCATTTAAAATTTGTACTTTTAGCTTTAGTATTAAACAGTCATTTATGTGGCTTTTCTACTAATCAGTAAGCTTCCCAAAGAGAGAGATTCTATTTTATTTACTTTTATGTTTACTGTACCTATTCTTTCATATAGTAGCTACTCAAAGGGTGATTTTTTTTTTTTTTTTACAGAAATGCATATTGACAAAACAGTACTATCCATTTTGTAAATGCTTTGGAACACAAGTTTCTTGACATCTTATATAGATTAGGTCATTGTGCTTTTGAGTGAAAATATGCATTCAAATAAAACTAGAGAAATGCCCTAAGATTTTCTCCTTTCGATTTTGCCACATTAATCTTTCTTTCCTTGAGAAATCCTTACTGAATCATCTGCCATATCCAAATCACTAAAAAACTTTTACCTAATGGAGAAACAGTTTTTAACACATTATACTGCTCTTGTTCATATTTTGTTTATTAATTACTATCCCATTGTATCATGTTTCTATGTTTGTTTCCAAAATAGAAAAACGATTTCTTATAGTGATTTATTAAATTTTGTTCCCCCAACTACTGTACTTAGTCTAGTAATAGATACATATTTCTTAACTTATTGACTCAGTGCTTATATGAGTAAAACCTTGAAAATAATAACAAGCTATTCAACACTTGCAAAGCTAAGAGGCATTTTCATATTCCCTGCTTCTATTCAATAATATATTTATGTATGTATTGAGAAAATACTGTGTGTGTTATCATCAAGACTCACAGCCAAGTACTTATGTAGAGAGAAAATTTGAGGCAATGTCCTCCTTCTCAAGGAAACTCCGAGGCAATAAAACTTTGTGTCCAGTCAAACACAAAGAAGGCCCCAAAACTTTCAGTGATGGGAAGAATCTGAATGGACATCTGTCACCTCTACACAGGAATTGACAGGGGACTCAATTTAATTTCATAGCACTGAATACATATTTTTCAAAAAATATTGGGCAACAGGATTTGTGTGCTTATTTAAAAATATATTCATTATTGATATTAAATGTAAATAAACCTTAAATCATTTTAATAAAGAAATACCATGATTTAGAGTTTGTTTTCATCATGTTGTCAAAATTTAAAACCTAATTTTCTGTAATAATTCATAATTACTTCATTTTTTCATTCCATCTGGAGGGTAATCAATATATAAGCATATGAACCAGCTGCTGCCCCAGTCATGGGGCAGCTGCCAAGAGTGACCTGGGCTGTCATCCAACAGCAGAATCCCCAGAAAACCCTCTAACTGAAAGGAAAGTGGTACGAGTGCAAATGGAGCTTCCTTTTTTAATCCAGTATTTTCATTGCTTGGGATCTAACAGTCTTTGGCCCTCTTGCTTCACTTGTCATACCCATGATTTTACAACCAAACAACTGTTCATTAAGTGCCTCATTTATATGGCAACGGAACATATAATTACTTAAAGGATGTGAATATAATGACTTATGCAAAACTTTTTTCTTGTCTTTCAAAGTCAGGCTTAAGATTATCAAAACACTTGTAGAAAGGAAAAGAAAACTACATCTGCCATGGAAAATCCAGTTATAAAATGCATATCGATCATAGGCATCCTTGAGAGATAATAAGTAAAATAAAGTATATTAGAGTTTAACTAAATAAAGAATTGTGGCCTCTTAACTACTTTTATGGTAACCATACACCAAAGTAAATTATTGACATGATTCCATAACTTTGTTGTATTTGTTGTGAAAATGGCAAGCACAGATGATATTTTTCTGTTAAAAGTTTAAAACTCTAACAGATGTTGAGCTTATAATATCAAGCACTTTATACCCATCATGTCAGCTACTCTTTATAGCAATAGTGTAAGCAGGTTTTCCGTATTTCCTTTTTATAAAGCAAGCGATTAACTTGCATTAAATTAGGCAACTCATTATTTTTGCAGCCTGTTAATCTCATGTTCTCCCACTAAATTCCTTTTTAGATTAAAAAAATAATACTAGCATTATTACTCTTTTTAATCCCTTAATGCCATATTTTCAGTGCCAAAATTCCAAATAGAATTGCTTGGAAATAGAACAAAACCCACACAGTTACTAATATCTTCAAGGAATGCTTTGGAAAAGACAGGTTATAAAAACGAATCACCTCCAATGGTGGGCATTTGAACTACCGATATTTGTTTCTCACTTTGGTTTCTTTTAAATTAGTTCCTTATTTTTAAAAGTATTTCCAGGATTTAAAATTATTTCTTATAGTCTGGCTTCAAATCCCTTGCTCTTATTTCCCTTGAGCAATCTGCTTCCCAGTGATAGAATAGTAATGAAAAATGTCTTGGAAAGATTTAGAAAAGGGTTACCTCCTTCCCAAATTTTTTCTTCTCCTTACAGCTATAATAACATTTTTCCTTTTATCTTTTGTATTCAACTCTGGTTCCAATGGACACTTCACTATAACTAAACATTTCAAGGGAATGTTTACTTTCATTTTCAAAATCTGCCATATGCTCTACAAACTAGAATTCTATAATCAGAATAAATTAGCCTGGCTTTCTTTAGCCCTGGTTCTTCATAATTCTTACTAGAAAAGCAGATAAATGTGATTTATAAAGCTTTTAGTTGAAACTCTTCTTGGTTAAAATATATAAAGTGCTGTTGCATAAATTCTAAAATTTACAAATGAAATATTTCTATAGATTTCTTTTTCATTAAGCAATAATTGTTAAGATTACACTAGGCTTAACCGTTACCAAGTTCATATTGAGAAATCTCTAACGTTTAATCACTTTATCTACTGTGCTTGGTTGTTACTTGACTAAACACTTTTTTCTTAATTCTAAAATTGTACATATTTCTGTATCTCTTCTTGCCTCTCCTCAAAATGCCCACTGCTTTGTATACCTATTCTTTCCTTTTTCTTTTTTTTTTAACTTTGTTTTCTGTAGAGCTGAGTCTTCCTGCATTGCCCAGGTTGGTCTTGGATTCCTGGCCACAAGCAATCCTACTGTCTTGGCCTAACAAAGTGCTAGGATTGCAGATGTTAGCCACTGCTCCTGGCCCCTTCACTTTTCTCTTGGACTTTAGATTTATTTCTCAATCTACTATTAAAAAAATACCTTGGCTGGTATTTCATCATTTTCTCTTTTAATCCCATCCATGTCTTTAAAGTAAGCTGACATTTCTAAATGTTTTCTGTGTTTCAAAACGATGGATATTATTCTGAAAGCTTAAATTCAGACTACCCTGATTCCAAGTCACCTTTTCCTCATGCCTTTAATAAACTTTTTTTCTCACTGACAACTTATTTTCATTAATGAAACTGTTGTTATTTGTTAAACAGCAACCCATAAAAAGATATGTTTGTCTTAGCATTCAGTACTTTTTAGAATATTACTTTATTTGAAAATAGGGTTGTGGCAGATATAATTGGTAAAGACTAAGTCATACAGGAGTAAGGTACACCTTTCTTTCAATATAATTGGTATCCTAATGAGAAGAGGGGAATTGGGAGACAAGCATACAGAGGAAAACCCATCTAAACAGAGCAAGATACTTAGTGAAAAGACAAACCTGTTTCAACAGAGACAGAACTTGGAGAGATGTCTACGAGTCAAAGAACACCAAAGCTTTCCAGCAAACACCAGAAGCTAGAAAGGCAAGGAAAAAGTCTTCCCTACAGGTTTCAGAGAGAGTATAGCCCTAGAGATTCTTTGATTCTGGGCGTCTAGCTTCTAAAATTGTGACAGAACTTTTTTTTTTTTTTATTAAAGCCATGTCCAGATTGTGGTACTTTGTTACCAAAGTCCTACGAAACTAATACGACTACCATGTCCCATAATTGAAATCTCAGTTGTCTTTTCCTTAGTTGTTGTCCTGATCCCTCAAGTACCAATAAAATTCTGAATCCTTTCATTCTGTTTTTAGAATAATGGTTACAGGGCAAGCTCCTGGGGTTCCCTCCCACCGTGGAAGCTTATCTGCCCTTTCAATAAATCCTGCTTTCCAAAAAAAGAAGAAGAAGAAGAAGAAGAAGAAGAAGAAGAAGAAGAAGAAGAAGAAGAAGAAGAAGAAGAAGAAGAAGAATAGTTACAGACTTTCCCTATACATAACCTTTGTCCTATCTCAATCGCAGGTCTTTGGTATATCTTAGCTAAAAGCTTAGAAGACTGTGGTATATTGATTACATTAAAAGTCACAATTCTTTACTAGTCCTTGCTTTCACATTGCTACAATTTTTTTTTTCTTTGAAATACTGTGGCATGCTCATGGCTCACCATAGCCTCTACCTCCTAGACCCAGGGGATCCTCTTACTACAGCCCCCTAAGTTGCTGGCACCACAGGTACTTGCCTCCCCATTCCTGGATAAAAAATTCTACATAGGGACAAGGTCTCGCTAGGTTGCCCAAGCAGATCTTGAACTCCTAGACTCAAGCAATACCCCCACCTCAGCCTCCCAAAGTTTTTGGATTACATGCATGAGCCATCGTGCTAAGTTGTTATGGAGCTTTGTAGTTCCCTTCCATCATGATTTTGGGCTCCACCATGAGGTATGTTTTAAGCCAATGGAATGCTAGCAACTGTAATGCAAACAGAGTCTTAAATGGGCTTATATATGGGGACATTGCTTTTTCATCTCTTCCTCCACTATGTCTATGGAGTATCTAGTTTATCCCCCTGAAAGATCAAACACACAAGGCTTCTCCATCTTCTACTACCACAGCTCTTAGCATGTGAATGAATTCAGTAGAAACCAGGAAAACTAACCAGATACTTCAACCTAAGAGATATTCCAGATACTTCAGCCTAAGACTTGCATAGTCCTAGGTTAAATAAATGCGTATTGTTTTAAGCCACTGAATTTTTTGGTTTGCTTACACACACAGTCATACATATATGATATATTATTGTGGCAATACATAACAAATATCATGATTTACATATGTGGTAAGGGAGCTATATCTTAGACATTTCCTTCCTTTCCAGGTTTATTATTCATTGCATCAGTTTATTCTCCATAACTTCTAGTAATCTCAATTTTTACTAGTAGTCTGGGTTATGTGCATATATATGATTAATAACACAGAACCTTTATAAAAATGACATCAGGTCAAATGGAGTTTTCCTACCAGGTGTGTCAAGAATTTCTGATTTCAAGAAATATCAAAGGAAAAAAACAAAATAAAACATGATAAAGGGTACTTACTATTCATGAATTATTAATTGGTAAAAATACAAATTTATATTGTTCTAGAGATCTTCTCTTTAGTATAGTGATGCACTCTTGAGACAAGATTTTATCAGCAACTATTATCTCATAAATAAGCCAAGAATATTATGAAAATGTATCCTTTTCTGGGAACCAAGTTAGAAAACTTAACATCAATTGGTAGTGCCAGGAAGTACTTTTACCTTCCATAGTGTGCAAACAACTCTGTATCCATAAGACTACAAAAATCTAAATTATTTATGAGTGTCAATTTTTGTGTACAGAAATACCAATCTGAATTACAAATTTATGAGTATATTATATCTTATTGCAGTGTAAGCAGACACTCTAGAGACTGAAAATTCCCAAAGTAACCATTATATAAATATATATAGTGTATATGTGTACAAACACATACACACAATCAAAAAGTAATATGCCATCATTGTTATCATTGTCTTTTCTATTTTAAACATGATAACATCAGACAATAAAAATTCAAACAGAAAACTTATATTGTAATATATGCTAAATTAATGAAAGTAATTTATATAACTAAGCCGGGCTCGGTGGCTCAGCCTGTAATCCCGCGCCTTTGGGAGGCTGAGGTGAGTGGATTGCCTGAGCCCGCGGGTTCGAGACCCGCCTGGGCAAGCGAGACCTCATCTCTACAATAAATCAAAAAATCAGCCGGG
>CAUYQG010173384.1:0-23855 GCA_963574415.1 Tarsius wallacei
AGAGCCATAGCTCAAAACTCCTGAGATTATTCCCAGGAGGAAAGGCAGGACTTAAATTAGAGAACTCTAAAGCCCATCCCAAATGAACTGGCTTTATCCAAACCTAAGGGTATTCTCAAAACAATGGAGCTTGTGAGGAGATGGGTAGATTCATTAGAGATATAAGCTAAACTGTAGACCAGCAAATTTAACTGGAGAACATCAGGAAAAGAGACAGATAAGAAGGCCCTTCTTTTTTTTTTTTTTTGAGTTGGAGTCTCACTCTGTCGCCTAGAAGCTGTTTGTCTAGAAGCTGCTTTACAAACATTGGTGCTCATATATTAGATGCATATATGTCAACCTGCTGGGCTCCGGCGATCCTTCCGAGTAGCCGGAACTACAGGCGTGCATTACCACGCCCGGCTAATTTTTTTGATTTATTGTAGAGATGAGGTTTCGCCTGCCCAGGCGGGTCTCGAACCCGCGGGCTCAGGCAATCCACTCACCTCAGCCTCCCAAGGCACGGGATTATAGGCCGAGCCACCGAGCCCGGCTGATGTTTTTATTCTTTTCGTGACTGAATAGCATCCCATTGTGTGTGGGTACCACATCTTCTTTATCCGCTCATCCGTTGGTGGGCACTTCTGTTGGTCCCCTATCTTGGCTGTTGTGAATAGTGCTGCGGTAAACATGGGTGTGCAGCTTTCTCTTGGACATACCGATTCCCTTTCTTTTATATCTATGTACCCAGCAGTGGAATTGCTGGATCATATTCCCACTACCTATTTTTGAACAACCCACAAACTTTGAATGCTTTTTACATTTTAGGTGTTTAAAATAAACTTAAAAATAATATTTTCTGTACATGAAAATTATATGAAATTCTGATTTCAGTGTCCATATAAAAATTTTTTTATACATAAAGTTTTATTGGAACACAGTCACATTTATTCATTTACATATTGTCTATGGCTATTTTCAGCTACAATTGCAGAATTATACAATTGCTCATAATTGTGACAGAGACCATATAGCCCACAAAGGTTTACTATTTGGCCTTTTACAGAAAAGGTTGCTAACATCTGGGCTGAGCTATAGCAGATTTCACATTTATCTCCATCCCATTTCAACAGCCATTATTCTGGAGTAGGTCTTCATTGTATGTGATTAGAATTATTGCAAAAGCCTCACAGCTATTGTCCCTAGTCCTGTCTTTTCCTGTCTCTCTGTGTGTAAATGCTACCTGATCCTCCTAAAAGGCATGTTATTAAACTTCCAAAGATGCCCCAGTATGTATAGAAGAACCCAGGTCCTTGTTGGGGCACTATTCTGTCTTAGATCTCTCTAAGCTGGTCTCCTCCTCCTTCCTGGTTATACCTTATACTTTAGGTGACCATATAATTTCCCAGATGGGACACTTAAGTGTGAAAGAGGCCCTAGCAATAATTACATTGGCGACACAGGCCTGTGCAATAACAATGCATGTGCATCATCCCCCATCTGCCCTCTCTGTCCCTGCCTTGCCAAAAGAATCCTGGTCTGGAAACAACCTCACTTTCAGGGTGACGTTTATGGACAGAATCTTTCTTTCAGCTCAGGCAAATCAGGATGTGTGGTCACTCGGCCTGCACTAACCAGGTCAAATGGACTCACGACTCTGTGTATTCACCTGCTCCTTTGCCTTTGCTGTTCTCTCCCTTTTTATTTTCCTTTTTCACTTTTTAAAAAATTTTTTATTTTAAAGATGGGTACAATTCAGGGTTAAGTACGCAAATGTTCATTATGTAGGAACCCTTGTTGATGAGGTGTGTCCCCCCTCCCCCGGCAGAATCCCACTACTGCCAGTCCCACCCCTACCACTGGCGATTTCTCACTACTGACAATCCTTATCTTATAGTATTACAATAATTGTTCAAGGTCCACTTATGAGTGAGAACAAGTGATACTCAGTTCTTTGTTTCTGTGTTAGATCACTCAGTATAGATGTAGTATAGACTCTTAAGTCCATCCAAGTTGCCGTGAAGTTCATAATTTTGTCCTTCTTTACAGCTGCGTAATATTCCATCATGTGTATGTACCACATTTTTTTAATGCAGTCCTCTTTTGATGGGCAGCACAGTTGGTTCCATGTTTTTGCTATTGTGAACAGTGCTACAATAGACATGTGTGTGCAGATATCTTTTTCATAGAGTGATTTGAGTTCATCCAGCTATATTCCCAGTAGGGGGATTGCAGGGTTGTATGGAAGGTCAATTTTTAGATCTTTTAGGAATTGCCAAACTGTTTTCCACAGAGGTTGTACTAGTTTACATTCCCACCAAAAGTGTAGAAGTGTTCCCTTTTCCCCACATCCTCTCCAGCATCTGTTGTTTTTTGTTATTGATGATGGCCATCCTGATTGGAGTTAGGTGGTATCTCAGTGTGGTTTTAAGTTGCATTTCTTTGATTATTAGTGAGGCTGAGCATTTTTTCATGTATCTGTTGGCTGCTTATATGTCTTCTTTTGAGAAGTGCCTATTCATATTGTTTGTCCACTTTGCAAAGGGGCTGTTTTTTTCTTTTTGGCACCTTTGAGTTCCTTGTAGATCTTAGATGTTAGGCCTTTATCAGATATACAGTTGGCAAATATTTTTTCCCAGTCTGTAGGCTGTCTCCCTGTTCTCTTGATGGTTTCTTTGGCTTTGCAAAAGTTTGTCAGTTTGATGGGGTCCACTTGTCTATCTTATCTCTTATGGCATGGGCACTTGGGGTTTTGATCAGGAATTGGTTTCCAGTTCCAATTTTCATAATGGTGTCTCCTGCATTTTCTAAGATTCTTATAGTTTGAGGTTTTACATTTAGGTCTTTGATCCATTTAGAGTTGACTTTGTGTATGGTGATAGGTAGGGTCTTCGCTGTTCTTTTAGGTTGGAATTCATTTTCCTTTCTCTGTAAATCTGAATTGTAAATATCTTTCCAAATCTGCCTTAACTAGGACCACGTCTACAAAGCCTACTCAAACAATCTCTCCTTTCCCACTTGCCTTTGAAGTGCTTTCTCATGGTGTCTGTTGCTTGGAGCTTCAGTGATACACACATACACAGTTTATTGAAGACACAGTCCATGTTGAATTCTATAGTCCTCACAGACCTAGCATCAAGCCATGCCCAAGTGAGAGTTGCAACACAGTTGGAAGAAGGAACTAATTGATCAGACTGTAGACACTAGCGAGTATTTGGGGATTTCAATTGATGAATCATCCATCTAATGTGATTAAAGTAGTGATAAAAAGGTTTCCAACGACTGAAGACAGAGCCTTGTGTTTCAGCTTGGCAGTGTAGCAGAAAGGTTCAGGGCACAGGTACTGGCTTTGGAGTCTGGCCTGCTTGAGACTAACTTTCCTCCTAAGTGTCTTTGTTTGTAAAATGGAAATAATCACAGCACCTACTCCATGGAATGGTGGTTCCAACAGTGCTAAGGACATGGTGAGACCTCTGAATGTTAGCTTGCTGTGACTAATGTCATCACCATCATATTACTGTTATAGGTGGGTGGGAAAATTCAGAGACCCAAGACCAAGGTGTGACAGCGGGAGAGCAGAAGGAAATGCAGCCCCTAAATCTTAGTGGGTTTTTCCCCCACTAGTCAGTCTTGAGGGAGTCACAGCAGTACGAGAGAAGACGGTCTCCACTTAGTAGAAGGAACTAGTCTGCAATCTTTTGAGGGACCATTTTGGTCGAGGGGCAAGGCACAAGTTAGGTGTCAGGGAACTAGAAAGGTTATGGCCAGAAAGGAGGAAAAACAGGCAAGAAAGGGGAGGAAGGGTAAGATGCAGATGTGTAAAAGAAGTGAGCATTAATAGATGTCAATCCAGAGCATACTTTAAAGAGGAGGACGCTCTTGGGAGTGATGATTTAGTCACCTCTGTGGCCCTTTTTGGTATGAAGTAAGTTATTGATTAAATTAAGTGCTTAATTAAGTGCTGGCAACTTTTGCTGTGGGATAAATAAGGAACTTGTACCAACCAACTGCCGGATGGTGGACTTTATAAAAAAACACAGCAGAACAAGAAACAAAGCCTGAGGTTTTACAAACAATGGTTTTTGATTTGGGGTGGGGATATGTGTCCTTGGCAAGACTGGGGTACCTTGCCAACCTGACTCTGTGCTTGAGGTTTTTCTCATGTGCAGTTGTGAACCGAGGCTTCTTCTCCTCGCCTCCTTGGTTTGTGTCTTGGGAACTTGGGTTTGGAGGACAAGTTGGTACTGGAGATGCTCCTGTGATGTGAAACCGATGAGCTGAGACCCTCACACCACGACATAGTTCTTGGGGGACATGAGCCGGAGCACGGGGGCTGGGGTAGTGATTCCTGGAGTGCAGTCCTGGTATGTTGCTAATGGCCCCATATTTTTTAACCAGTCAGATGGAATCTCCATTTTTTCTGATGGTTATTCTTGGCTCCTGCTTTGCCATTAGATACACCGAGGTTCTTGAGTTAAAGCTTCCTGACATCTTGGCCCTGCCAATGGGCTGTTTTTACTTTGGAAGTTGCCATTAATGCTGTCAAGCTTTGGCCTCATTAACACAATCATTTTTGTTAGACTTTGATTCAGTTAGCATACCTGCTAAGTGCCTTGTATGTGTCAAGTGGCTTGCTAGGGTCCAGAGGTACAGCAGTGAGTAAGACCAGCCTTGATGCAGCTTCCAGTCTAACAGGGTGCATAAGCATAGAACAGGCCATCTGTCTTGGGTGGTCCATCACAAGTGCACCAAATGTGGTCGAGCAGGATGCTGCAAGACCGGCAACAGGGAAGCTGGGCCAGCTTCCCAGTGGGTGCAGAAGAAGGGCAGAGACGGCAGCCTCAAGCTGAGTTTCCCAAAGTGTGGTCCTCAGATAGCAGTGTCAGCGCCACCTGGGAGCTGGCCAGAAACGCCTATTCTCAGGCCTGCCCCAGACCTACTAAATCAAGCTCTGGAGGTGGGGCCCAACAGTCTGTTTAATCATTAACCTGTTTAATGTGATTTCGATGCACATTAAAGTTGAAGAACTACTGGCCTACAGGAAATCACATTTAAGCTGAGCTCTGAAGCAACACTGACCAGTACCGCAGCCACTGGTCACATGTGGTTACAGAGTCCTTGAAATGTGGCTAGTAACATGTGTGAAATACACACCAGGTTCCAAAGACTTACTATGAAAAAAAGAATGTAAAATGTTTCATTCGTAATTTTTATATAGGTCATACATTAGAATGATAGTATTTGGGATCTTCTCTTTGTTTCCCCGGAAAATTCCAAGAATGGTATTCCTGGTTCCCAGAGACAAGGGTGTAGGAATGCTTTGTCTGTTGACCCGAAAGTCGCCTTGTCAGAGCAGCATGCCCATCCCTGTACGTCCTACACGCCTCTTCACACATCTGCCTGGCTAGTCCCTGCCTTGAACCTTAAAGCCAGCTGGCTCAGTGTTGTATGTTTGTTGGCGAACACTTGGTCAACCAGCTCCAGTGGTGGAGGTTTTAAGGTTTGCAAACTTTAAACTTCAAGAGCTCCTTTGTGAATACCCAGCAGTTGGAGAAATGGGAGAAGTCAGCTGACAGGAGCAGGCAGGAAAGAGGAGAGTGCCTTTGTTTACCTGAGATGGATACACCAGTTGGTGCTTAACCCCGTCCTACCTGAGTGCACATATTCCTGTACACCAGAGTTGAGGAAACGGTGTGTATTTGCAGCTTTTGTGACTATACTACTATTCTGCTCCAGTATATATATAAAGGAGTAAAAGGAAAGCAGATAAGTAGTTTTATTTTTTAAACAAGGTAAGCAAATATGGCAGAATAAGATACCGCAGAGTTTGGTGGTGGGTGCCTGAGTTTTCAGGCTGTTGCTACATTTTTTCTGTTCCCTTGATGTCGTTTGTGGGCTGGTGGAGAAGTGCTCTGCTTACAAAATGTGCCCTTCTTCCTTTTAAGGGGACTAGCTTCGTTAGCTCTTGGAGACTCCTCGTGGCGAGAGGAGCCAGGGGTTGAGGGGGAGGAGCAGTCGGTGGCTGGCTTCTTTTTTTTTCTTTCCTTTTTTTTTTTTTTTTTTTTAGGTGGAGTCTCACTCTGTCACCCAGACTGGAGTGCAGTGGCACGCTCCCAGCCACCTCAGCCTCGACCTGCTGGGCTCCGGCGATTCTTCTACCTCAGCCTTCCAAGTAGGCGGAGCTACAGGCACGCGCTATCACGCCCAGCTAATTTTTGATTTATTGTAGAGATGAGGGCTCGCCAAGTTGCCCGGGTGGGTCTCGAACCCATAAGCTCAGGCAATCCTCTCGCCTTGGCCTCCCAAAGTGCTGGGATTACAGACTGAGCCACCGAGCCCTCCACCCTCCTCCTCCATCCCTCTTGGCCCCGGCTTTTGGTGGTTCAATAAAGAACAAAACAATACGTGATTACAAAGGGTGGATCCAGTTTGTGATGAACTAGAAGCTTCTACTACTTGGTGGATTGGGGCTTTATGGAGAAACAATACACAATATACTTCTTTTGCAAGTTAAACACTCACCCACCCTTCCACCCACATGAACGTGCTGCTTGGTCTCCAGGTGAGGACTGTGACCCTGGCTTCGTCAACCTCAGGGTCACCATCCAGACCCTGCCCGCTACCTCTTGCCCCTTCTCTGCTCTCCTACCGCCCTGTGCTAGGCTGAGGGTGGAGACATCACTCTCCCTCTCTGGGAATCCTCAGCTCAGTGAGGTACCTTCACCTGAGCTCAGGCTCCTCGATTCCTGGTGTGTCCCTGTGCCACATGCACTGAAGCCTCAAACCTGATGCTTGACAAGAAAGGGAAGGAAAAGAAAGCCTTTCAACCACAGCTATGTGCCACACAGGGATGTCACAGAGACGGAGCTTGTCAACAACAGTGGTCCCATGAGATGATCATGGATGTATATAGAAACCCGATATATGGTACTTGGCACTGGCATTGCAGGTCAAGTAGGGGAAGTGACTCATACAGCAATAGTGCTGGAACACTTGGTTTTCCATGTGAGAAAAATATATATCAGTAAAAATAAGTATACCGTCTAGGTTTGTGTGAGTACATTCTGTGTTCACACAGTGATGCCATCACCCATTGAGGCATTTCCTTAGAACGTGTCCCCTTTGTTCAGCGATCCCTGGCTGCACTTGCAGGTTATCCCCTCTGATGTTCTCCCTTAGGTCCTCTGCCTTCCCCTAAATATACAGCCCTATTTTGAAGACTCGTTTGCCTTCCGAGTCTCTGGCATCACTAGAGAAGGTAGAAACGCGATCTGCGTTCCGGTTGACTTGGCCGCTGATTGTTATGTGACTGTGGGTGAATCACAGTTTAAGTGGGACAGAAAAGCTCCAGTGAGTGGAAGTTGCCGAGGGTGGTAGAAGACCAGCCCCTAGTACTCATACAATCTTTATTCCCCAGTGTGTGCAGGGGCGGAGCACATGCACAGAGCCAAGCAGCATTTGCCAGTGCGGATATACCCACTGCAAATAGCTAGAGGCAGGCTGAGAAGCCAGGTCTGCAGGTTCCCCAGGGGGTCCACAGTCTCTGGATGTATCTGCAGGCTCCCCAGAGGGTATACGGTCTCCTTAGGGGGTCCATAGGCTCTCCAGGAGGTGTCCAGGATACCCAGGAGGTCCACAGTCTTTCCAGGGGGTATGCAGGCTCTCCAGGGGGTCTGTAGGCTCCCCAGGGAGTCTCAGGCCACCAGCAGCTTAAATGCAGGGAGTTGCCTGCCCCCTTACTAGATTCTCTCCCGCTAGGTGAGGCTGTTGTGTGCAGGGTGTTGGGAGGGTCAGGAGGAGGAGGCAGGACCTCCTCAGCAGTGCCACTCCTTCCACTCCTGCAGACCTGCTCCTGTTAATCTGTTTCAGCAGGCAGCATGTCTCAGCTGCTTGGTGAGTAGCTTGTTTTGCATCTGGATTTATTCCTGTCAAAAGCTCTATCTTCAGACAGGTGAGAGAGTATTTAGGTGCATGCCACATTCAGTGTTAATGTCACTTTAAATCACTTTTAATGCTGTTTGGATGTTGAACCCACGTGTCTTGCATACCTTAGATTTTCTTGTATGTGATGTAGCCGGCAGCTTTGGAGAGCTAGAGACCACCAACCAGTGTAATGTGCCAGATATAGGTGGTTTTTCATTGAGTTGACATGTTTAATAACTTCTTTAATAAGAAGATGAGACTGATAAATATTTATTTTTCCACCAGAGGAAAAATAAAGTGAGATGGATACCTTCAATCTAGAGTCAGTGACTGGGAGCTGGGAGTTCCCAGCCATTAGTCATTCTTTTAGACATCTGTAACTCAGCTTATTAAGTCCTCTCTACTGTAAGCATAAATCACCCTTTTATCCGGTGGAAACACAGCATGCCATGAGGATGAAGTGTTCTGTTGTTTTTCCATCATACAATTAACATACTATACTATCCAGCCATCAGAAAATTTAAGTCAACTAGGTTCCTTGTAATTAATTATCTGTAGAATATGCCTGCATGTGCTGTAGAGTATGAGTTATTGGATGTCAAAGCTGTTCAAAGGGATTTTAGTTTATTTTAGAAACTGGCTGTTGTAAGGTCATGTTTCCATGCCTGGGCAGGCAGTTGAATGAAGACCGTCACTTAGATGTCTTGTTTCTTGTCTTTCTAGATGTATTGCTGTCCTTGAATATCAGCCCACTTGAAAACGCCTGGAAGTTCAGTCGCCAGCATGTCCAAGTACAGACTTGTTATGTTAAGACATGGGGAAGGGGCCTGGAATAAGGAGAACCGCTTTTGCAGCTGGGTGGATCAAAAACTTAACAGTGAAGGACTGGAGGAAGCTCGGAACTGTGGGAAGCAGCTCAAGGCGCTAAACTTTGAGTTTGATCTCGTGTTCACATCCGTCCTGAATCGGTCCATCCACACGGCCTGGCTGATCCTGGAGGAGCTGGGGCAGGAATGGGTTCCCGTGGAAAGCTCCTGGCGTCTGAACGAACGTCACTATGGAGCCTTGATTGGCCTCAACAGGGAGAAGATGGCGCTGAATCACGGCGAAGAGCAAGTGCGGCTCTGGAGGAGAGGCTACAATGTCACCCCGCCCCCCATCGATGAGTCTCACCCTTACTACCACGAGATCTACAGCGACCGGAGGTATAAAGTGTGCGACGTGCCCCTGGACCAGCTGCCACGGTCCGAAAGCCTCAAGGATGTCCTGGAGAGGTTGCTTCCCTACTGGAATGAGAGGATTGCTCCAGAGGTGCTGCGTGGCAAGACCGTGCTTATCTCTGCTCATGGAAACAGCAGCAGGGCTCTCCTGAAGCACCTGGAAGGTACAGGCTTTATGGGCCACTCATCAGGGGTTGCTGGGTGTTACTGTAGAAGTTAATCTACGAAGGCCCCATTGGCATAGTGGACTTTCCTTCCCCGCCCCCACTGTCACTCCAGACTCAGAGATCTGCTTGTTCTGTACGTCAAAACTCCTGTGCCCTTTCCATTCACAGTGCCCGCCGAAGCAGCAGTTTTCAGACTTTGGCGAGCATCAGTTACCTAGAGAGTTGGTATAGCAGGTTGCAGGTCCTGCCCTCAGAGTTTCTGAATTGGTAGATCTGGGTGCAGCTTGAGAATGAGCATTTCTGAGACGTTTCAGGTGCTATGATACTGCTGCCTGTGGCTCCACGCTTTGGGAAGCACTGGGCTGAATGAAGTCTTGTGTAGCTTTTGTTGTCAATGAAAGGAGGCGAGGAAGGGAGGGAATTGTAGAAGTGATGTTGAAAGTAAATTTGAGTTCTTCAGGGTAAGCAAAGCATCTGGACTTCAGTTTTGCCTTTCTTTCAGCTTTTTAACAATGGCTGCTGTGTTTCCAGAGCATTTCTTTGGTTTCGGTTCTCCCTCCAGACCAGGCTTAGTCATTGACTGGAGGAAAGTTAGGGGGAAGGAAAATAAAGGATAGTGGTTTATTTAAATCACTCTAAAATGGAAATCATCGGTAGCCTTAATTTTAACCATGTTGTGTTCTAAACGTATGCTAAGACCATGAGCTAAATGAACTCTGAGGACTTAAGCTCGCCGTTCTGGGCATCCGTGATTGCACTGTGACACCTGTTGGAGATTGTCCGTTTCCCTGCCCTCATGAATTCCAGATGGTTGTGCCGTGGAGTGATCTGCTCTGCTCACTCTGGTGTTTCCTGCCTTTCATCAGTGTCAGCAGTTAGTGTCCTGATGGTGGGAGGCATTTCTCCATTGTTCCTTTTCATTCTGCTTTGCTTTTCTATAAGAGGCTGTGAAAAATGACAAAGTTGACCTTGCATGTGCAATAAATGGAAATAGGTTGTTAATAACAAAAATGACGTGGTGGTCTTAAGCATAGGATTATTTTTTCCTAATTTTTGAAACATGGCCCAAGAGTCAAGTCATTAGTCATGTAATTGACATCCATTAATTATGCAGAGGTCTAAAAACTACAGACTTTATTAGCTATTAAAAACGTTATTGCCGAGACATGGCACTTGATCTGTGTGGGTGTATAAGATCTACTCAAATGTATAAAAGTTCTATTCTTCCTTGCTTAGAATAATCAGTATTTGATTAAAGGATTATGACCTCATCATTGATGGACTATAGTACTTTTTTGTTTGAAGAAGAGTTGAGGCTCCTGTTAGGACAACAATATACTGAAATTCCGAATTTCAGGGTTTCTGATGGAAGACGAATTCCTCTATTCGACCATGCCAACTCCTTTTTCAAAGAGGGAACTTAGATCTCATTGTGCCAGCCTCCTTTCTCTAAAGAAAATGCCACAATCTCCTTCAGGACCCTCTTTCCCCCTTCTCAGCCATGAAGTCCTCCATTTCACTCTTCTTTTAAAGAGTTTCCTGCTGTTTAGTACCATTCACTCTTCACAGTTTAGATCTCTTGAAGACTTTTCTACATCCTCAACCACAGCTCGTTCTAGACATCTTCTGCTGCTATTGCACTGATGACTTAGCTATTTGTTACCATTCTTTTTATGGAAATAGGAGAAAAATTTAACAAATGATGACAAAAAAGACTGTCACCTTGATGGGAACAGGGAGAATTACGTGTAGAGGGTGAGTTTAGACATAGAAAATCTTACGTTACTACATTTGAGGGCAATTTTGAAACCATTAGTAATTTACTGAAAAATGATTTAATGAAATAGTGTACCTGCTTTGGAAAACAATCTGGCTGTTCCTCAAGAGGGTTAAGCATAGACTTACCATACAATTCTGCAATCCCACTCCTAGATGTATACCTGTGTTACTTTCCTAGTGCTGCCACAAGAAAGTACCCAAAACTGGGTGACTTAAAACAGAAATTTATCTTCTGGGGGATGCTAAAAGTCCCAAATCAAGGTGTCAACAGCTTTATGCTGTCTCTGATGGCTCCAGGAGAGAATTCGTCCTTGCTGCTTCTGTTTGCTGCCAATCTTTGGTGTTCTGTGATTTGTAGATGCATTATCTTCCTCTGTCTTCACACGGCATTCTCCTTATGTGTGTTTTTCTTGTCTGAATTTTCCCTTTTACAAGGACACCAATAATATTGAATTGGGGCCTACCTCAGTGACCTCACTTTAACTTGATTCATGTCCATTAAAGACCCTATTTCCAGATAAGGTCACATCTGAGGTACTGGAGGTTGAGACTTCAACATATCTTTTTGAGGAGGGCTCACAATTCAACCCATACAGTATCCAGGAGGAATGAAAGCATATGGCTACACAAAAACTTGTACAGAAAACTTCATAGCAGCAGTATTCATGATCGCCAAAAGGTGGAAGCAACCCACGTGTCTGTCAACCAATTACCAGGCAAATGTGGTCTATCCATAGTGGACTATTATTTGGCAATAAAAGAGAATGAGGTACTGATATATGCTACAACATGGATGAGCCCTGAAAACATTGTTACATGAAAGAAGGCAGTCATAGTGCATCACGTCATAGGATTTCCTTTATATGAAATGTGCAGCATAGGCAAATCTCTAAAAACAGAAAGAGTAGTTGCTGCCCAGTGACTGGGGAGGGTAGGGAGAGACAAAGTGATTGCTAATGGGTGCAGGGTTCTTGTTCGGGTGATGAAAATGTTCTAAAATTGATTGTGGTAATGGTTGCCCAACCGTGCGAGTATACTAAGAGCTGTTGAATTGGACACTTTAAATGGGTCAATCGTATGTGAATTAGGGCACATTAAAGCTGCAAAAATAATTTACTTAATGGAATTGAGAGGTTAAAGGATTTGTCATTATTCAGCCTAGAAAGCAATAGTTTATGGCAAGTATATGGGAGTGAAAGCCAAGCGGAAACCTACAATGTGGAGCATGGATAAGGAGAAAAATGGAAATGCAGCCATGATTTCATAGGGCTCACCGAGATGTGAGAAGACATTGGTCCTTAGGCTGCTCTCAGTCCTGCGACTGACGGCCTTTTAAAAAACTGGACGTGTGAAACAGAATGACGTTTAAGAGATGAATCGTATCATTAGAAACAGGCTCTATGAAAAATGATTTTATTTGGGGGATTATTGATTTAAAACAGTGGGGTTGGTGTGAAAAGAGGTAAGTTGCAGGAGGAGGCTTGAGTAGGAACCATGTACATATGGAGAAAGTCACAGAGCTGACAGAAGTCTGCAGAAGGGAAATGTGTATGAGAGAGCCAGAGAATGAAAATGTAGCCAAGGGTGGTGGCAGACCTCTAGAGAAATAGAAAAGCCAGAAATAGAAAAGCCAGAACATGCAGTTAGGCATAAGCCTATAGCCTGGAAACAAATGGAGTGGATGTGACAGTTGAGATTTGTCCTCAGGAAGATATAAGGGCGGTTTGTAATCTTGACTGTCACCCATGCTGGGGAGAACAACTTGGCTCCTTTTTGGCCTATAGTAGCTCCTGGTGGCATTACTGTTAAGATTCATGAAGTTCTTAGATGCAGCAGTGAGTCCAGTCCCTACTGTGACTTAACTCCCATGCCTAACATGGAAGAAATTGTGTCATGTATGTGAAATAGGCTAAAGTGGATTTTAGAATCCCTTCATAAATTAGTCATCATATCTTGTTTTAGGGATCCTCTAAATGCCAATCTATATTAATAAAGTTTCTCCTACAGTGTATATTGAAAAATAAAGTCTAAATATTCTGTATCACAGCTGTAAGAATTAAGCATTAGTGACTTTCTCAAGATCAGAAGAAGTAGTGTGTGCTGTTTTCTCTATCATTTCTGTTAATTTAGCCCTTTAGAATTTTAGTATAGATGTATATACTCACCAGAATAGGAATGTTAGTTCAGTGTTAGTTCTATAGTCTTGTGTATCTAATGTCCAAGGGCTCAAATTATAGGCTTTCATGTGGTACTTTATAAATTTACAATCTAAAATAGAACATTTTATTTAATTTACATGCTGGCTTTTCAGACTTCAAAATTTAGTGAATCTCCTTTACTTTAAGGGAAAATAAAGATTTTTCTTCTTACGGGAAGAACTACTTGCCAGGTTGCATATGTTTATTGTGCTAATGAAACTGTCGTAAAATTTACCACCTTAACTGCCAATTTCCATTTACTTTAAAGTTATACGACCATACATCCTAATTTTCTGGTTTATACCTGTTGTCCCCGTGTAATTATTCATACCATCTCCTTTTACTTTCAGGAGTAAAAGGGTTGGATGATAGATTATGTGGCTATCATACTATAAAGATATTAACTTTCATGAGTATTAATAATTGATTCTAGAAATGAACATATCCAGGGTTCCATATTTCCCATAAACACAAAAGTTGCTAAATCTTTTTACATTGATTATAAAAGTAAAAACACATGACTGTAGATTCATCTGATTCCTAGTCATGCTTTCTAGAAATGTTTATATAAAATTCTTTCCTATAAGGGCTGTTTCATGGAACTGGGGCGATTTTTCCCTAAACTGCTTGATAAAGTGTTTTACCTACTGCTGGGAAGAGGGTAGTAACTGATAGAACCAGTGACAGCATACTGTCCTATTATAAAGATACTGTCTTGTTGTTTGAAAACTGTAACTTTGGGGTGGGAGGAATGATGACCCTAGTTTTAAATAACTAATTAGAATATTGGTCTACTCTGAAGTCTCCAAGTGCCCTGAGATCTTTCTACTGAGAGTAAACAGGTATCCTCATCTGCTCTGGGAGGTACCATCTGTATACCACAGCAGTGGAGGGTGTGGGTTCTTGGGATGTGAGTTGTTTCTCCAGCGTTTGGTTTTATGACATTGCTCTGTAGGCAGTCAAATCCTGACTGACACTTTCTCCACTTGTGGAAGAGAAGACAGGTGTTGTTGGAGAAGAGTGTTGCCTGGGCTGTGATTATGATGATTACTGGGGATAATGAACACTATCCCAAATCCAGTTCATCGAGTCTCCACCAACGATTATCACCTGGACTTTGTTGTAGTTTTTTCTGACAAGTTGCCCTTCTCTTGATCTATTCTGTGTTTGGAATACTATGTTGTAAGAAGCTGAACCAAGAGCATCCTTGGCAGGGAGACTGTAAAAAGGTAATTCGGTGTAATGAATGGAGTCTTAATTTATGATTGCTGTTAAAACACTGTGGTCTGGGAATGGAAGTCCCTGGCACAGCTATAAAAGCATGCCTTTTTTGAGCACATACTGTGTCCCAGGCACAGTTTTAGACACTTTACCTACGTATTTTGTTTCATGTGGCAATTAGAACACAGCTCTGAGCTCACTGAAAAGCTGTGGTTCAGTACTGTTTAACTCTGCTGTCAGTGTATCCAGGTCCTATTTTTTATTTTGTCTGACCAGTCATTAACTGCTAAGCTGTTCTTCCTAAAGCAACTGCTTTAGTAAAAAGGAGCAATGTTGGGGTATACCCGACATGAAGGACGAATCTCACCTGCCAAGTGACCGACACTGAACTCAGAAGACTAGGATTCTGCTTATGGACCATTTGGGAACAGGCAGAGCTACCAGGACATGACATAGAATCAATGGGGCAGGGATAGCTTACAAGGGGCCTGAGGGAGCTTGGCAGGTGATAGATCTGTTTTAGATCCTTAAGGAGGTTGTTATACTGTTGTATGCAGTTGTCAAAACTCAGAATCAAACACTAAAAAGGGTGAATTTTGCTGTATGTAAGTTAGACCTCAAAAAAGACCTGCTTTGTCCTAAAAACCATTTGCCTTCATTGGGACCTACCTTTTGTTCCACAAAAGAATAGACTAGCGTAGTTTGATTGCCAATTAGCTGAATTAAGTGAAGGTTGCTACGTACACCTCCCTTTGAAAACCTACCCAGAGAGCATTTGAGGGTATTTGTTATGCTTTCTCACTTTCTTGTCTTCAGGAGTGATCTGGTGCTGACATTGTTTAGCAGCTAAACCATGGTCAGTTTAGGCTGTTACTTTTTAAAGTCCTTCTTCATGAGAAGTTAGGTGTAAGCTACTGGACCATGAACCTTTGTTTGAGGGCCTTGCTAATGTTGTAGGTTGTGAGCTCCTCTAGAGAAACAAAGGCTTTTGCATTCCAGAACTGTCTCTGCTTATTTACAAATTCTCTAGCCTCAATTGGGGCTTTCATCTGTTTTTTTAAATTTTTCTTCTCATAACCACCTTTCGTCTAGGAGTATATCACAGACCTTCTGGAGTCAACACAGGTGAACGGTACAGTGAGAGACAAGCGTGACTGCTGCTGTGTTAGGTGACTGTCTAGTCACAAGACCGGCAAACATGGGAGTTGCATATCAGTGTCTAGGACAGGCTTCTCAGCTGATGAGGGCAGACCCTATCCTGTCAGATGACTTATTTGTATAATGTCTCTGCTCACAAATTGTACATGCTTTTGAGATGGCTTTACTTTTAGTCTGATAGTAGATTCTACTTTCAGAAGAAGACAAAATGAGACATATAGAGTATTACATAGTAAGAAAATTCCTATTTCAGGGACTGCTTTACTGATGTTTAGAAGCATAAGTAATTACCTACACTGTGCTAATAAGTCCGGGTTAAGCAGGACCCGCCTCACTGGCTCAGACACACTCTTTGCAGAGTGCCACTGCGGAAGCTCCTAACATGGGCGTCATGTCTCAAGGCACTCTGCTCTGTAGGTTCCAGACAGGCGTGTGTTTCTTTCTCTGTGGTTGGCACAGTCACCTCCTGTTTGTTTCCTCTTGGCCCGCACTGAAGGAAAACCCACGTACCGAATCGAAGTGTTCTGCCAGAGGAAATGGATTGTTTAGTCTGGGTTCAAGCATAGGGCGGGGCTGTTCAAGCTTGGATTAAGAGTGGCATGGGAGACACCCGTGCAGACAGACTTGGTCCTCGAAGCATTGTGTGCAGCTGCATACATAACAGGCAAAGAAGCAGTGAGGTGAAACTAGAGACTCCGGGAGGAAAGGTCAACCAGAGCCAGCTGTGGGGACAGGCACTGCCCCATTGGTCACCTTTGGCATTTTGGTGTGATATTTTCAGAAGCAGCCCATCCAGGCCTCTCTTCCCTGAGGCAAGTGGCTGCCTAGTGGTGTAGTTAAGCTTCATTTTATTATGCATGTAACTGATTTATAGAAGCCTTATTTTTAAACATTATAGGCTATTTTAACTGTAAAATTAAGTGTAGAATGGACTCTTCTCTCTCCACCTTATTCTAAAGTAGAGGCTGTTATTCTATCATTATGTTATGATATTCCAGTCATCCTGGTCTGTCTTTAAGTTGTATATATTGTATATATACAGCATTCAGACCTCAGATAGTTAAATAAAAAATAGGTACATTATCTATGAAATCCAGACTCTCTCGTTCTCCAGCTTTTCCTGAAGATTGCCTCCGTGGGGTTTGATTCGTGATTTGCTTGACAGGGAAGGGAAGTGAGAATGAATTGGGGCCCTCATGGGAAGCGAGTTGATGGTGCCGTTCCTTTTTCTTTTCCTTATCCCAAGGAATATGCACTCAAAATTGGGGCTTCCTCTCGTCCTGTAGCAAATCTTTCTGCTCTCTGAATATTTCTTTTCCTGTTTCCTGAAGTTCAAAGGTTTTGAACACTTTGGAGAAAACCAAAAATACATAGAAGACTTTTAGTTTGAGTTATTTACTTTATTAGCACTCGATGTAAACAACTTTTTGCTCACGTTTAAAATTTCTTTAAGCCTCTCTTTTTGTTCTCAGTAAGGCTATAAGGGAACCACGCAGTCTTTAATCAAGGCTTCAGCAGTAAGAGACCAGATTTAACATGAAGGTCGAAGAGTTAGCATTCGGCCAGTCGACTGTATACCTAGGGGCCACCAAACCACGTCCTGTCCTTGGAGCAAGGGCTGAGGCACCTCATAGGAATCAGACATACATGGCTTTTCCCTCTGCAGCTTATACCTTTTTCTTGGTTTCTTTTCGAAATTCAGCCAATACTGTACCTCTGAAAACATCCTTGGAATGTTTTCACATATAGGTGTTTTTAGGGTAGATAATTGGGATACTTTCAGTTTTCTTTTGGTGTGCTGAACTCCATCTTTTTTTCTCATGCCTTCTCTTTGCCGATTTTGAACTCAGAGAAACTTGAGGCATTACACTAGTGGATACCGACCCTTGGGTTTGAATCCAGGCTCTGACATTTACTATCTGTGTGATCTTGAGTTATTTATTTAACCTCTCTGTACCAGAACTTGTTATGCAGAGAAATAATGACTCATATCCTCATAGGATTGCAGTGATGAGTAAATGAGTTAATATGTATAAAATGCTTAGAAAAGTACTGGACATGAAATACGTACTCAAGACATGTTAGCTGTTTACTGTTAAAAGTAATTTTATTCTTCTGAGAAGTATCTATTCATGTCCTTTGCCCACTTTTGATGTGGTCATTTGTTTTTTTGTGTGTGTTGAGTTCTTGTAGATTCTGGATATTAGTCCTTTGTCTGAGGTGTAATTTGCAAATATTTTCTCCATTCGGTAGATTTTCTGTTCACTAAACTAAGTGGCCACAAACATGAAAAAATGCTCAACAACACTAGTATCAGAGAAATGCAAATTAAAACCACAGTGAGATATTACCTCACACCCATCAGAATGGCTGTTATTAGAAAGTCAACAACAGATACATTGGCATGGTTGTGGAGAAAAGGGAACACTCATCCTCTGTTGGTAGGATTGTAAATTACTTCAACCTCTGTGGAAAACAGTATGGAGATTTCTCAAAGAACCAAAAATTGAATTACCATTTGAGCTAGCAATCCCACTGCTAGGGGTCTACCCAAAGGAAAATAAACCAATATATTAAAAAGATACCTGTACTTGTACTTTCACTATCCACAACAGAAAAATCGTGGAACCAACCTAAGTGCCTACCAACAGTTGACTGAATAAAGAAAAGGTGGCATATGTATATACACCATGGAATACTATGTAACTAAAGAGTGCAGTCATGTCCTTTGCAGCAACATGGAAACTGACTCAGAAACAGGAAACCAAACACTGAATGTTTTCACTCATTTGTGGGAGTTAAATGATCACAAAGAAGGAAATAATAAACACCATAAGTGGGGAGGTGGAGAAGGGGGTGGGGTTCAGACACCACCTACAGGGCACAATGTTCACTATTTGAGGAATGGGCCACCTGAGACCCAATCCCTACCACTACACCATCTGTCCATGTACGGAACATGTGTGCATACTCCCGAATCTAAAATATTTTTAAAAAAATAATTGTAATAATAAAAATATTACCACCATTGTACTATTGGACCTACAGCCCTTCGGTCAGAGTTGAGCTGCCTGTGATCCAGGTTTTTTTGAAAAAGAATTCAAGGCTCCTTGCGTGTTGTGCCTTTCTCTTAGCTGTTGTTATGGGACAATAGGAGGACGAGGCCTGCCTGCAAGGCTCACCGTGAGAGCCTTTCCCAATATGCAGGGTCCCACGAGTAAAGCAAGGAGAATAAGTATAATGGGTCTGGCCAGGCTGGTAATAAGAGTTGTTAACCATGGGTTCCAATTAAACAGAGACTGGAACCAGGATTTATTATTTTTTAACTCCCTTTTTCATTTTTGTATACTATCTCAGACTTTTTGGAGAGTGCTTTTAATGACTCCTGATTTGTTGGCACAGAAGCAACAATTTTCTCCAAGAGCTGCACAGAGTCCCCCTTTGGATAGGAACAGTAAGTTTAGGCCTCTACGATTTTGGAAGACCACTTCTGCCAGAGAGTCTACCTGGTTGGTTGTGGAGTTGGTCTATAGCAGATTTAATATTTTTTTAGGTCATTATTGATGTATTGCATAAAATTAGATTGACCTAGTTTTCCATGAACCAGAGCAGCAGTTCCAATTGCAGCTGTTCCAGCTATGCTTATTCCAACTATGGCAGATATTAGCAAAGGAACAGAGCATTTTTTTATGAGCAATTGGAAAACCAGGTGGATTAAGTAAGAGCCATCAGGGCCTCTATAAGCGTATACTTGAGACAGCACATAAACAGAAATATATAAAGTAGGCTGGTTGACTGACCCTTTGTTAACAGCACATTCTGTAAGACCTGTGGAACTAGTAAACCAGGTGTTGACAGGGCTATATAGGCCATGGACTCGGCCATGGTCTTGGTAAGAGGTTACAAATATGAGAGAATGAAGATGCGGTTAAATTGAAACCTGGAGTCAAAAGACAGGAAGTTTTGCCAGTTATATTTCCCAGTGTAACTTGCATTATTTCTGGAGAGCATTTTTTAGTTTTGTCAGCATCTCCAATAATTGGGGTCTCAGCCCAATTCCTATATAATGAGGGGTTCTTGGGTTTAAGCAAAGCCAGCAGTCTCAGGCTAGCTGGGGCATAGTGGTGTTAAGCTAACAGTGCATACTAGTTAACATAGGGAAAAGACCAGGGGGTTGGTGGCCCAACTGTAGAAGTAGTCGAGATGAACTCGAGGGTTGTTGCAGTGAGCCTGGGGTAGTGGCTAGGCTGGCAGAAGGCAGAGGCTGGGGCAAAATCCGCGGCAGCGATGGTGGTAGAATTTCATGGTAATTGTACAAAGGGTTTTTTATTTCTGGCAACGGCCCTATGGGTTTGGCCAGACAGCTGTTAAAGTGTCTTTTCCATCGGATGGTGAATAAAGCACTGTGATCTTCACCTGCTACATAGAGTTGTATCCCCCAAGAGTTACCTGTAGTCCAAGAATTCTGGAGGGGATCAGTGATTTTTATGTATATAGGCGATTGGGCAGAGTTTGGACTAGCACCTCTTCAAATAGTGATTAGGGATGTATCATTAGGTCCCCCCTTATAGGTGGCAATAGTTGTACAATCCCAGTCTGGGCAAAAGAGCTCATCAGCATTATTATGTTTTGACCTTTTTGGTTTGTCAGGACATAGGTAAAAATTTATTTTCTGCAAAGTATAATAAATGGTACCATTATTATGGACAATATGAGGGACGTTATGGCTGACATATTTTCTTCTTATATTTGTTAAGTCAGCCAGATTTATTTCAAACTGAACTAAATTAGGAGGTCTGGTCCAGTTCTGGGTAGCTAGCACTTTTGCAGACATAACAGAAGTTAGGGAAAAAGTATAACTGGTGGCTAAGGATTTTTCGGTAAGAATAAAACAGGTTAAACTTATTATAAGGAAAGTAGGGCAGTAATACATCCTATGCATAGGAGATAGGATAATATTAACAAGAATTTTTTGCCACATGTCCAGTCAGCGGGAGCTACAGCATCTAGAGCTACGCCAAAAGCTAAGGCAAGTGGTATGCCAAAGGTGACGGTTAAAGGTTGGTAACAGGACATTCAGGAAATTATTAACCAATAAAACAGTCTATTTTGGGAGTCAGGGTCTCACATTTCAGCTGTGCATAGGTCGGCCAGTCCATGGTGTAGTTGAAGCAGAACAGAGGGCTCAGTGGGGCTCCGGGGCGGCAGGTCCTGTGGGCACTGTGCATGGTGGGCATTGGAAGGTCATTTTAAGAGGATTTTCAGGATCCCTTGCTGCTGTCCAGTTGCTAAGCTGGTCGGTGGATCAACGTTGTTCTCTTTGGCCTTTTTGACTCTTGAATGATGAATTCAGGCTGGTATTCCATCAACCTTGAGTGCTCTTGGAGTGGTAATGATGCCAATGAAAGGTCCCTTCCAAGCGGGGGTTAGTGCTTTTTTCTGGAACTTTTTGACAAAAACCAGGTCCCCAGGCTGGAATGGATGACAAGAGACGGAGTTGGCAAGACAGCACAGACGTCAGAGTGGACAGCAGCCTGGACTTGTTGAAGGGATTGAAGATACTTTAACAGGGATTGATTAGTAATTTCTTCAAGGATGGGATCCTGTAAGTGGGGTAACAGAGGAGGGGGTCTTCCAAACATGATTTCATATGAAGTAAACCCAGCCTTGTATGGGGTGCACCATGCCCAGAGAAGGACCAGAGGCAAGAGGTTTATCCATTTTTCACTGGTCTCTATAATTAATTTGGTTAAAGTTGTTTTTAAAGTTCGGTTCATGCGTTCTACCTGTCCAGAACTCTGTAGTCTGTAAGTGCAGTGTAACTTCCAGTTAATATTTAGCTCTTTACTAACCAGTTGAACTATGGACGAGGTAAAGGCAGGACCATTATCAGAGCCAATAGAGAGGGGGAGCCCAAACCTGGGAATCATTTCATTCAATAAAAATCTTGTAACAGTAAGTGTGGTTTCATTTTTTGTGGCAAAAGCTTCTACCCATCCAGAAAAAGTGTCTACAAATATTAGCAAATAGTTGTACCCCACATGGAGGGGGGGTTTACCTCAATAAAGTCTATTTCCCATTTTTCTCCCGGGCTTAGTCCTCGGGCCCTAATGCCGTCAGAAAGCCTTGGACCTTGTTTCACGTTAACTCGGACATAGGCAGGGCACATTTCAACTGCCGTGGAGGCCAGGCCTTTTAAGTCATTGATATGATAATGACAATTTAGCAATTCAGTTATTTTAGTACGTCCCAAGTGGGTGATAGAATGTAGTTGCTTTACCAAGGTATGCACTAGGTCTGTAGGTATGACGACCTTGGAGTCTTTAACCTACCATCCCGTGGGCTCCTTGTGAGCTCCTGCTAGGTCCGCTTCTTCTTGGGTATAGGTAGGCTGTTGTGGGAGAGAAGGAACTAGAAAGGTTTTAGTTAGCAGGACAGTTAGGGGCTTAACTGGAAGCTTTGCTGCCTCTTGAGCTGCTTGGTCTGCTAGGCGATTTCCAATTGCTTCTGGAGTGTCTGATTTTTTATGTCCCCTGCAATGAATGATGGCTACCTCTTTGGGAAGCCATAAAGCCTCTAGAAGGGTTAGGATTTCTTCTTTGTTTTTTATAGTCTTAACCTCTGCAGTGATAAGTCCTCGCTCCTTGTAAATCATAGCATGGAAATGGTAGCGTGGAGGGTAGCAAAGGCATACCGGCTGTCGGTGAAGATGTTTACCCATTTCCCTGTTCCCCAGCAAAGAGCCTGGGTTAAGGCAATTAGTTCAGCCTTTTGTGCAGATGTGCCATTTGGCAAGGATTGTGACCAGATTACATTGTGAGACATGGTCGCTGCTGCCCCAGCCCTACAGACTCTGTTTATTACCAGACTGCTGCCATCTGTGAACAGGTCCACATCAGCCTGGCTTAAGGAAGTGTTCCAAAGGTCAGGGCGACTGACTTGAGAGATGTCCAGTACGTCTTCTCAGTTATGAACTGGTGTTTCTGGGTCATCATCAGGCAGTAAGGTTGCTGGGTTGAGGCTCTGAGTAGAAGAGAAAGTTAGTCTGGGCTGGTCAAGTAGGAGGCTCTGATATTAAGTGATTCGAGCATTTGACACCCAGCGGCCAGAGACTCCTCGGAGCAGAGTCTAGACAGCATGGGGAGCTGTTAAGACCAAGTTTTGACCAAAAGTTAGTGTGTCTGCTTCTTTGACCAGCATAGTCATGGCAGCAATAGCCCGTAGGCAAGAGGGCCAGCCAGAAGCTACTGGATCCAGTCTTTTTGACAAGTAGGCCACCGGTCTTCTTCAGGGTCCTAGAGTCTGAGTAAGAACCCCCTTGGCAATTCTCCATTGTTCATGAATGAACAGGTGGAAGGGCTTGGTAACATCTGGGAGAGCCAAGGCTGGGGCTTGTGTGAGAGCTGATTTTAAATGCTGGAAAGCTATTTCTTTGGTAGCAGTTCAGGACATGGGCTGATTCCCTGCAGTGGCACTATATAGAGGCTTCACAATTTCAGCAAAACCTGGAATCCGTCACTGACAGAATCCTGCTGCCCTTAGAAATTCTTGTACCTGTTGCTTCAAAGTTGTGGTAGGGATCTGAAGGATGACCTCCTTCTGGGCTATGGATAGGGTTCGCTTGCCCTCTTTTAACTGGTATCCCAAATAAGAGACTTCAGTTGAGCAGAGTTGTGCCTTTTTAGCAGGTACACTGCCGGAGTCCAGCTCTAGCAGGTCAGGGTTTCCTGGAAGAGGGACGGCGTCGGCGCAGGAGAAAAAAACTTGGACACTGACTCTGCCAGAAGCAGGACAAATGCCGTTTATTGTGTTTTCCAACTGCTTTTATACCCTACATGTTTTTTGTTTTAAAGGCAATCACTTTCAATCTAACAGATCGGACAGGCAATGTATCTTTGTTCATCCTGTTTTGATCTTTAAAGATTATCATCCTAAACTAAATTTTATAAACTCCTAACATTTTCTAATGATTATCATTTCTTAATGTCCATACAAAACTTACTTATTTCTATAAGTATTACAATATAAATCACTACTCAGTTCTAAGCACTATAATTATCACATAAATTAACAAATCACACCTGTGACCTTCACAGCAATTTGCAACTATCTGGGGTTAAACAACATTTTCAAGGTTTCTTAGCCACAAGTTGGCCTGACTAGTTTTCCACAATGTTACACCTGGTGTTTACAATCTGCATCAATTATTC
>CAUYQG010173386.1:0-55821 GCA_963574415.1 Tarsius wallacei
TTCTTTAATATCTAGATTCTATAATTTCTGATCAGCACGAAAGTTTCCACTTGTTCCATTTCCAACTTGGGCAAGTTCACTCCTCCTTTGCTTAAGTGTCCCTCACTCCCTAGAGGTCATATTGATGTTGAACTTAGTAGACACCTGATCAGCACAGCACACTACAGCCCAAAACTCCTGGGATCAAGCAATCCTCCCGCCTCATCCTCTAAGTAGCAGGGACTACAGCTACATATGCATGCCACCACACCTGGCAATTCTATAATTTCTAAGGCACTCACTTAGATATTAACTTTTCTTCTTACATCATAGCTCATTAAGAACTATTACTAAATTACAGGCAATTTTATTCAAAGGAGACTATTAAGAAAAATTTAATAGATAAGCACATTAATAAGAAAATGTTCATTACTGAGCAAAACTTTCAAGAAATAGATTTCTAGCAATTTATTTCTTAAAGCCAGAACTTAATTTCCATAAAACTTTTCAATCTAAAACACCCACAATCTAAGTATAACAACTGAGAAGAAAATAAAAGTTGCTGTGTAATGTGTGTCCTATCACCTTATTCTAAAGTTTTAAAAAAAATATCTAACTTCAGATTTCTGGAAGAAATCCTTGTAAAAGATACTTTAAAGAATTCTCTGTGGATAAACTTTGAAGAATTATATCTAAGAATTGGAGGTTTAATTATATTTAAGTCTTCTGTACATTTAGTATCATGGCCTCTTAGGTTTTTGATACACATATGCTTAGAAAAGCCCCAGAAAAAAGTCACCCAGTCAATCTCTTTCCGCTATCAACATCAACAGTTTCAGATTGTGGACCAACACTTACTCAGTGAGGACAAGTGAGTGGTACATTACACGACACTTCCCTATTCAGTACCCATTCACAGGCATTACTAAGTGAGCACCATGTTCATTACAGCTGAGGCTTTGGCCAGGCCGGGATCTGCGGCCAGACAAGCATGGAAACCAAGTTGCCATTACACATGCAAACCCCCACACCCTGCATATGTACCCAGTGGCTAACAGATCCATGCCTTCAGAAACTGGGTGGTTTTGATTGCAATTAGGCATGATACAAGTCAGCAGTTGTAACCTCTGATCATGTTTAGTTCCTAAAGTTACCCGACTTAATGAAACTCAATTTATTCACAATCCTCCCACTCGGGGATTAAGGTCATATAGAGAAGGTAGATATCTGGTTCTTATGAGCTCTCTTTCTTTGCTCCCCATTTAAACCCATCCAATGTTCCCATCCAATGGCTTTGTAATGGAAATGATACATAATATGTGTTTCCTACATTAAAACATATCATAAGTATTATTTATGGATGACAGCATATGGAGAGTGAAAAAAGAAAACACGAAAAGCCAGTCTAATCCAATAAAATGCACCTAATGCCTAACCATGAAAACAAAAACAAATTTTCCTTTTTTCTCATCAATATCGTCTCATACCAGAAATTAAAGTTTATGAATTATTGAATTGATGAGCAGATCTTCCCCTTAAATCACCTGACTTTGCCTCTGAGGAGTCATGTCACTTCCTTTTCATGTCAGTGTCACGCATGGCTGAGTTGCCACAATCCGCTTTGGCCACTACAGCTCGAGTCATTTGGAGCCATCAAATCAATTATAACAGCCGCTGCTGTCTTACACTGACAACCAGTGATTGATAACAAAACCTGTCTGTTTTCAGCTCTCATCTGACAGCAACAACCCAGTCCCTGCCTGCTTCTACTGGCATTTGCCGTAAATCAATAGCAATTCCAGCATGCAGAAAGGTGCTGGTGCCTCCCCTCAGTCCATCTGTTCTTATTTTATTTCCAGATTTTAAAAATATAACTATTAAGCAAGATTAATGCCAAAAGTTTATTTCTTTAAGTGTCTAATATTACATGTAAGTAATCTCAGAATACAGAATCCCCACTATAAATGAAAAATTAGCATCACAGAATGTTTCTATTCCTTCATTCCATTTCTAAAGTGAATCACTAAAACTTTGAAAGAAAAAATTTTTCTGAAATTATGTGATTTTGTATTTAGTAGAGAAAAAATGACATTTTCTTTAGGTTATGGCAGATCTAATGTCATGTTTTTAATTTCCTGTTTATGAAACATTTCAATAAAACATCTCAAAAAACAGAATTTTTTTTTACTAGTCAGCAATGTCATTGAGAAAATAAAGTAAAAACTTGAATGTAACATTTTAAGAAAATATTAGTCAACAAGTAATGAATATTAATTGTGTATAAAGACTATTTTGCAGATATGAAAATATAAAATGTTCAGGGAAAGTTATTACGAAGTTAAGTCGGTGCACTTAGCAATATTTTGTGGAGGTGAAATACACCTGGTCATTTGCAGAAAAAGAAAACAACACTGATCTAATTTGCAGAATTGGAAGAACACTTTGAGAATTTGTAACACCTTACTATCCAATTTACAGTGTCAAAAAATGCTTAATAAAAAATCTGGGCTGGGTGTGGTGGCTCATACCTATAAATCCCAAAATTTTGGGAGGCCAAGACAGGAGCATTGCTTGAGTCCAGGAGTTAATATGAAGTCAAACGTATCCAGATTTATTTTATTTTATTATTTTTTGAATCGGGTTCTTTCTCCATCACCTAGAACAGAGTACAGTGATGCAATCAGAGCTCACCTGGCAATCAGAGACCAGCCTGGGCAATATAGTGATACCTCATCTCTACAAAAAAAAACAAAAAACAAGTGAGGTGGTACGCCACTTGGGAGGCTGAGGTGGAAGGATCACTTGAGCCTAGGAGCTGAGACTGTGGTGAGCTCTGATTGCATCACTGTACTCTGTTCTAGGTGATGGAGTAAGAATCCGATTCAAAAAATAATAAAATAAAATAAATCTGGATACGTTTGACTTCATATTAAGCAGTATGCCAATTTAAATGAGAAAGAATTATCCTTGCAGGAATCTTGCACCATAAGAACAAAAGTAATTCAGAATATCATAAGGCATTTATGTGAAGGGGAGAGGAAGAGAATAATATGTATTAAATACCTGTTATATACAAGGCGCTGATGGGTGCTTCATATATACAATTTCAGTGACTCCTCAAACCTCCAGGGTAGGTATTTTTATTCCCAACTTACAAAAAAGACACAGGATCATGTCAAGGAGACTGAATTTGAAGTCAGTTCTGCCTGGTTTCAACATCTATATTTTTCGTGGACTCATTTATATCTATTCACCATTTACTGAGAACCTACTATACATTCTATGCTATCAGATATAGAAAAATGAACAAAGTCAGGCACTTGGACTACCAGTGAACAACACAGGCATAAAACCGAGGAGGCTGTGCCAGCCATGGAGCACGAAAAGAGTCCCACGGTGAGTCAGGCAGCCCAGCTCTACTAGCTCCAAACCCCTACATATGCAGCTCGCACGGCTTGACTTAAGTCTTGGGTTAGCTGAACAGCCGCATGACTTGGGGTCAGTTACTCTCTTCACCACACCTTTTTCTCATCTATAAAAACGGATTTACTTCAAAAAGGTTAATTTGAGATCCAAATAAATTAAGCTGTGAAACAAAACACTGGGCACACTGCAGTTACCCATTAAATGTTAGGTTTCACTTCCCTGTTATACACAAACCCATACCTTTAAATACCTTCTAAGCTTAGTTGCCATTCTCAGTAATACAGAAGGCCCATCTTCTTCATCTAAAATATAAAATTACCTGCTATACAGAATTCCCTGACCAGAACTGGTGCCCACAGTAACAAGGGCTTGGGGTCATGTTAAGAGCGATCTTAGTCAAGAAAGTGGCCTGCCAAAGTGAGGGGACCACAGCAGTAAGAAGATGTGGGTGAATGGGGCTAGGAAGGGATCAGGAGTGGCCTGCTGAAGAAGAGAGAAGGCAGAAGCACTTCCTGAGAAGCCGTGAGCTCCATGCACTGGCTAGACCCAGGCACGCTAACTTGCAAGGCAGCTCCCAAACTGGGCTCAAGAATCGTCTTATTCCCTTCAGTGCGCTCCTCTCTTCTCGTGCTGCGAAGGGAGGGGCGTTCAGCGAGGCAGGCCACAGCCAGGACAGAAGTGTCCCACTGTCAATGACTAAGACAACGAAGAAGCGGATATGCATGAAGCGATACATTCCTCAACAGATCGACACCCACAATCCCACTGACCCACGAAGGCTTCTTTTAAGGGGTCCCACTTGGAGGTCTGCCCCTTCAATAACAGTGTGCAGCACTGGTACAGGAGGTCTTTAGATCAGGTCAGTCCTTCCTGCATGTGTGCCAGTAACAGTTACAAATGGACACGAAATGTAGCTTCTCCAACTCAGGAAGGTCAGCTTGACCACTGCACACTTACCATGCTCCTCCCCATATACTGAGGTATTTTCGCTAACACAAACCTGACAGTGCTTACAACCAACCAATGGCTTTCTCATTTTTGGAAGCTTTTACTTGCTCTTCTTTTTCCTTTTTATGGAGTGAAGCAATACAATTTCACGTATTAAGAACATTACAGGATTGACATTTAAATGCTCTCTTTCTTGGCCTCCCGTCTCTCCTGATCGTGTTCTAAAGAACTATCCCTCGTGCTTAGGTCCAAAGTATCAAAATTAACAACTGTTAGTAGAGGGATTAGTAAAGGGATTTGAAGGTTTGAATTTGCATTTTGTTCAGAATGTGATCCTTTAGAATAATGTGCTGTATAAAATAAACTAACTGCATTCCATCTACTGAATTGCAATTTGAATCCTGAATATATTTGGCATCCTAATACTGACTGTTGGAGGCTGCATGTACAGTATACGAACCCCATCAGACACGAGCCAGAAACTCTTACTCCATATGTAGCAGCGTGAGCTGGTGACTAACTCTTTTGAGTATCACTGTCGATTGGCAATGCTAACGCATCCCGACGCGTGCCCTCAGTGTCTTCTGAGTACTAAAGACCATCACCAGCACCAGTAGCCAATGGCTTCCTGGTCTTCAGCATCTACTGCAGTATTACCTGAAACAGGCATTCTGTGAAATGCTTTTAAACAAAGAACTTATTTAGAGGTGTGTTTATTTTATTGATCTTAAATTAGAGGAAACTGAGGCATAAGGAGATTAAACATCAAGTTGATATCAAAGCTGAGATCTGAACCCAAATTTGCTTATCCTAAAGCAGATCCTCTATATCACAGTGCTATGCTGACTCAGGTAAGCACTACAAAAATACAATGGAGGACCCTGAAAAATACACAAGCATGTACAGTGGGTCCTCCAAATCCGTGAATTCTACCAACTGCAAAACAAAAATATTCAGAAAAAAAATTCCACAAAGTTCCAAAAAACAAAACTCGAATTTGCTGTGTATTGGGTACTACTTGAATCCACGTGAATGAAGTGATGAGTAGGCTTTGTATTTGGTATTATATGTAATCTAGAGATTATTTTAAGTATATGGATGGATATGCCTAGGTTGTACACAAATGCTACTCCATTTTATATGAGACTTGAGCATTTGTGGATTTTGGTATCTTCAGGGGGTTCTACAAGCAGTCCCCTACAAATTCCGAGAGATGCCTACACTTACACACCAATAATGAAACTTGAGCAGATAAGGATCAGTCACAGTTTAGAGATCATGTATACACCCATTTACTTACTTAATTCAAGTGTATGTTGCAGCTTTGTTTCCTTGGAAAATACACCCCTGTCTAATAACAACTAAGGAATATTTTAGACATAGCATTTAAGAAATGCCTGTTTTGGAGTCAGAAAGATCTGAGTTCCGATCCACCTCTACCATATTCTTTCTCTGAGACTATATAAAAATGACTTCACCTCTTTCTTTTACCTTGGAAATAAGAATAGTTCAACTGGCTTTACAGGACTGTTGCAAGAGTTAAGTAAGAGAGTACACGGTGTCTGTCACATAGAGATTGCTCAGTAAATGACAACGAAGAATATTAATTACAATGATAGCACTGGTGACATTTAATTAGCCTGTTCTCTGGGAATTCCTAGATGCTAAGTCTAACACCAAGCACCCAGCCCTTCCATAGTCTGTAAAATTAGCAAACAGCGGACACTTAAGCAATAAATAAAAATGCCATGGAAGGACATAAAAGTAAACTTAATTTTAGCTTAGGTATGTATCCTGAGAAAAACTTCATCAGGTTGTATGTAAAGGATAAAGAAACAGCAAGCTGGAAGCAGGAAAGTCATCCACCTTTCTTTTCAAGTTGGAAAACTTGATCCATGTTAGAGAACCAACAGACTTACCCACCCCTGACTCTCAGGCTCCTCTCACTGTGAACCGAGAATGGGGGAGTAAGAAGCGAGGAATGAGAAGGTGCAGCCCCAGAAAATGGAGGCCACTTCTCAAGTGGAGGTGGTGAACAGCTCAGAGATGCTCCCAAACAGGGAAGAGAGAACAGGCAGGGTGAGGGTCTGAGGTGACTGGAAGTGCAAAGAGGTGCTTGTGATTTGCTGTGACTCATTCCAGCCTTAACAGGTCACTCTTACAGTTTAACCCACTGTTAGCCGATAAGAAAAATACAAGCAACCTACAGGAGACTTTACAATGAATCGGGTGTTACTTGGAGAAAAAAAAAAAATGTGTGTGAGGGATGGGGTAATTAGGAAAGAAGAAACACACAGGGAAGCTTCTGTCTCAAATTTCCTTTCATCATAGAGATGTGGGGTGTCTGCAGAGGGGCAAACACACAGAGAAAAGCTCTAAGTATCCAGAAAAGGGAAAATGGGATTCTGAAAGCACATGTGCTACTGTACTTCACATATGAGACAAAGCTATAAGTATTGCTACAGTAAGAAAGGATTACAAAACACTTCCTAATTTTTAATTAACACTTCCTACTTTATAATTCTAAACAAATCATATAATATTCAATAAATTCAAAGTGAACAATGCAGGTGAGAAAAGATTTCTTATCCATCACAAGGTTCATGACTGAGACCTCCTGTAATAAAAGACAGATTAACAAGAGAAAAGCATACAAATGTATTTAACATAAACTACATAACAGGAAAGTTGGGAAATGAAGACCCAAAGAGACAGGGAAAACAACATATTTTTATGTTTAGGTTAGAGGAAGAGCAGACAGCTATGCAGAAGTGTGACTGGACAAAGGGGGTATGTCCTTGGTAATAAGCTGGGGGACTCTGCAAGGCCTATTTGTTCATATTCTTTTTGGTATCTCTGTGCCTCCTTCTTTCTTCTGAGTATAGGGAGGATCTTTCTGGAATGAGGTTCTGGAATGATCTACCTTAGAGGGAGAACAGATAATTCTTTTATGGCCTGTTTCATGATAGAAGGGTGGGAGAAGTAAGAGAGAACTTTCTGCTTCTGATGTTTTCTGAAATGCCAAGGTGCCATATTTTGGGGGTAGTGTGACATGAACCCCATCAATGGTTAGGTAGAATGGTCCAATATGGCTAAGATATAGCTGTATACATCTACAGTAAAAGTTTATAAAATAAAGTTTCTTAAATCCCCCAATTTGGATTGTTTATTTAAATATTATTTAACATATAATTTCTAAGAAGAAAAAAGAAGCCTATGAAAATTACTTATATTTCAGTCATATTCATAGACTGATTTACTGATTTTATGACACGTATTACCTCAAATTGACAAGACCATTTTTCTGCCTCTTCTATGTAGTTTCAACATAATAGTGCTAAATCAAAATTAAGTGAATTAAAACTCTAAAAACAAAATAAAGCATTTTATAATATTTAAGCTATATCCTTTCTTGAAAGTTCATAGTTTAAAGTTAGAAACTAGAAGTTTAAAAATTAGAAATTAAAAGAAGTTAAACATACATCCAGAATTTGGATCCAGAATATATAAAAAACTCCTAAAACTAATAAGAAAAAGATAATGCAATAGAAAAAATAAGCAAAAGATTTGAATAGGCACTTCATAAAAGATTAATATAAAAGATTATAAATTATAGAAAATATAAATTGAAGCCTCACTGTAATAGCAATGTGATGTTAGCAGAATGGTTACAATTGAAGAAAGAAGGAAGGAAAAGAGGGAAAGAAAAAAGAAAGAGAAAAAAAGAAAGAAGGCTGGCAATATTAAGTACTGTTAAGAATGTTAAGTATCTGTAATTTCATCCACCACTGATGGAAGTATCCATTGGTGAGCGCTCTTTGAAGACCTCGGGGCAGTGTTGAGTAAACAGAAGCATACACCATGAGCCAGCAATGGCACTCCTATGTGAGTACCCAATAGAAATACGCATGTTCACCAAAAGACGAGTTTAAGGGTGAACGCAGCAGCACTATCAGAATAGCGCCAAACTGAAGCAACCCAAGTACCCTTCAACAGCAGGCTGGACACATTATACACTATTCAAATAATGGAGTATTAGCAGCAAGAATCAGCAAACAAGTGCTATGTGTAACATCATGACTGAATCTAGCAGACATAATGTTGAGTGAAGGAAGCTGTGAGACACCATTCTATTATATTAAGTCCAAAAACAAGCAAAAGTAACTGAGACTTAGAAGCCACAACAAGTCAGGACGGCCATCATCAGTAACTCAAAAAACAACAGATGCTGGAGAGAATGTGGAGAAAAGGGAACACTTCTACACTATTGGTGGGAGTGTAAACTAGTACAGCCTCTGTGGAAAACAGTGTGGTGATTCCAAAAAGATCTAAAAATTGGCCTCCCATGCGACCCCTCAATTCCCCTGCTATGAATATAACTGGAGGAACTTAAATCACTCTATGGAAAAGATACCTGCACACGCATTTTTATTGCAGCATTATTCACAATAACAAAAACATGGAACTAACAGTGCTGCCCATTGAAAGAGGACTGAATAAAAATAATATGGTATGTATACAAGATGGAATATTACGCAGTCATAAAGGACAAAATTATGAACTTCACAGCAACTTGGATGGACTTAGCGGCTATAATACTGAATGATCTATCACTGAAACAAAGAACTGAGTATCTCATGTTTTCACTCATAAGCAGACCTTGAACAACAATTGTAATACTATAAGAAAAGGATTGGCAGTAATGGAAAACTGCCAGAGGAGGGGGGCACACCTCATCAACAAGGGTACCTGCATAATGAACATTTGTACACCTAGCCCTGAATTGTACTCCACATATTTAAAAATTAAAAAAAATAAGAAGTCACAACAGTGGCTTATCCTTGAGGCTTGGGAAAGCTGAGAGAGGAATTGGTGACTAGAAAGGGACAGAAGAAGGAACCTCTGGGGAACTAGTGATGTTCTGTTTATTGGTATGAGTGCTGGTCACAAGGCAAGCTCATTTTGACAAAAAGAGCTATACTCATGTTTTGTGCCCTTTTTCTGCATGTACATAATATTCCACTACGAAGTTCGAAAGTTAAACAACAAATATATGGCCACTAAAATTAAAAACAAAAAGGAAAAGCTGGGTGTGGTGGCTTAAGCCTGTAATCCCAGCACTTTGGGAGGCTGAGGTGAGAGGATTGCCTGAGCTCAGGGGTTCGAGACCAGCTTGGGCAACTTGGTGAGACCTTGTCTCTACAATAAATCAAAAAATAAGCCAGGCTTGGTAGTGCGCACTTGTAGTTCCAGTTATTTGGAAGGCTGAGGCAGAAGGTCACCTGAACCCAGCAGGTCGAGGCTGCGGTGGTTAGGTGAGCATGCCATTGCACTCCAGCCTGGGCAACAGAGTAAGATTCTGACTCATAAAAAACAAAACAAAACAAAAAACCCCAAAACAAAACAAAACAAAAAGGTTAAGTGTAAAGTTTTTTAAAAGCCTTCAATTTTCAATGAAAAATGGAAACGTTCATCATACACTATAAAGCATACCTACAAAACATTGAAACACAGAAGGCTAACTGCTGACTCATTCCCCTATGGATTTTCAGTAAGATACAGATCTAAGTAAGTTCCAGAGTCCATCCAGAAAGGCATCTGACTAGAAAGTGACTGAGGAGGTGGCTGGGAGGGGAAGTGAAGGGAGTGACAGACCACACAGCATAGGACATGGGGCCAAAAGAGAAATAATAGTGACACACACCCTCCTAGCCAGGAAAGGCAGCTGCAGGGAAAGAATGATGATCCCTAGGTTCCAGCACAAAAGTCTGTGGCTTAACAGGCTTCACTGAAAGCCTGGTAGACGCTGAAGGGAAGAGAAGACTCAGGACAACAAAAAGAAAAGATTTGAAGGAACTCAAGCATCAGCTTAAGACTATACAAATTCACTCTCCCTCTAGCACCCCAGTCCCTCCTCAGTATTTTCAGCAACTCACAGACGAGTAGTCATCTAAAAGCACAAGCATATGAGCCAGGTATAGATGCTGCTAAAAGGAGGAAAAAAAAAACATAAGAGAAAAGGAATGTGTGGAAGAACAGAACAAGACACATCTTTTTACACAGTAGGCCATAGCTTTACTTTGTGTGTTTACACTTTATGTTGATATTTAAGTAGCTTTGACAATCCATCTTTTATAGCTTATGACAAGACTCAACAGGGATGAAGAAATGATAGATTTAGGAGTGGGCATTTTCAAAGAGAACAGCATGCTTTCAATCTTAATAAAATGTTAGAATGTAAAATAAAGAGGCAATATTCTTAGTGGGTGAGAGGTTTGCACAGACTTGAAGGTGGATCACACTGGGAACTGCAAAGGGCTGAGTGCAGCCAAGCAGTGGGACCTGGCAATGGAATGAGAGATGAGCCCAGGAAGTACAACCAGATCATGTGCGGGTTCACATTATAAACTACCGGGACTTACAGAACGCAAGCTTGAGGAGATGGAAGAAACTGTGTGGTGATGAACATGATGTGTATGAGGAATGGTGGTGAAAGGGGCAAGGGAGAGGTTGCAGCACAGAAAAGCAGAGGGCTGGAGTTGGGAGGTGGCATGAGGACAGAGAGGAACTTTGCTGGGGGAGTTCGAGCAGGCCCTGGAGGAAGGAGAGCACCAGGGAGAGAATGCCCTCACCCTCTCCCACCCCAGAGGATGGTCTTGAGGGAGGAGAGCCCCAGGGAGAACGCCTTCACCCTCCCCTCTGAGCATGGTCCAGATGGAGGAGAGCACCAGGGAGAGAGCACCCTTACCCTCTCCTACCCCTGAGGATGGTCCTGAGGGAGGAGAGTACCAGAGAGAGAATGCTTTCACCCTCTTCTCACCCTGTGGGGGTCTTAATGGTAGCCTAAACTGGGAGCTGCCAAGAGAAAGAGCCAAGATTCCTTTTCTAACATTTAAAGAAAAGTGGCTTGCTATCTTTCTTTGCTGGCTAGTCACAGATCTGCTGAGGGGTCTCTTCCAGCCCTTTTGATTCTATGACAACTGCCTTTCTCTGAGTCATATGGGGATGCTTGGGGAATTAATGGGATATTTGTAAAGCATTTTCATTTCCTTTAAAGTTTTTATTTACAATCCATTTACATACATTTAAATGCAGCTAGAAAAGCATATTTAAATTCAATTTCCTTTGAAATTGCCAAGGGACTGCAACAGGGAGAATAAAAAAGCACTTTAATAGAGGAAAAGAGTCTACACCCCCCAGGCATCCTTGTCACTTTCTTGTCTCAACATACACACACACACTCTTTCTCTCAAGTAAAATGGTGGCAAATCATGCTATTATTTTTTTTTTTGAGTTGGAGTCTCACTCTTGTCGCCCAGGCTAGAGTGCAGTGGTATGCTCACAGCCACTGCAGCCTCAACCTGCTGGGCTTAGGTGATCCTTCCAAAAATCATGCTAGTCTTACACTAAATTTACACTAAAATTATGTTGTCAATTCTTATTTTTTCTGGTAAATTTCTATACTACTAGAAAACCATATATGGGTGCTGGTCACATGATGTGTACATTTTGAACTATATCTGATGACATGCATTTTATACATGTAGGTAGTATTTCAGTAAAAAAATAATACTGTACCTTCTAAGGATGGTCATAAATATGTCTGGTACCAGGTGATAATGATGCAATGTCCAATTATTAGACAGATGATGCTGGTCAACCATTTGAAAAGTTGTGGTCTTGTGCAGATGATGGATGAGGAGAAACAGTAGCCACCAAGTTTGCTTGGTACATAGCGTCTGCTGGGCATTGGAGAATCCAAGGAGAAGGTGGCCCTGCCTTCCCAGGGTGCACATTCCCACAGGAAAGACAGTTAGGTCTCCCAGCCAGTTTAACGAAGACATGACTTATTGTGGTACACAGGGCAGCAGGGATCACCTTTCCTTGCCCGGGAGTGGGGTTAGGGAGTGGGCCTGGAAGGTGACATCCCAAGGGAGCTTTGGAACAAGAGTGCACCTGGACAAGGGAGAAAAGGAATCCCATCGAGAGCGACTGATCCGAGAGGTGGTGGCAGAAGCATTCTAGTTAGACATAGCTAGAGAGGAACTTATGGGTAACGTGTAAGATTCAAAGCCACTTTGTTCAGGAAGGTTTTGTGGTGTAGATGCTTTCATAAGAATAACTTTCGCCTGCCAGAAATGAAGAATTTAAAAACTTATTTGTTTGTCTTTCCTTTTTCTTCTAGTTTTTAACACACAGCCTGAGGTTTGACAGCATGTTTAACAAGAGCCAAGCAAGGAAGTGAAAGAGAAGGCAAAACAGAAGGGAGATGGGACCAAAACCAGCACAGCAGGAGACGATACTATTTGAAGTGTGAATATCGAATTGTTTAACCCAGAGGTTAATTATCTCTTAAAAACAGAATACCAAAGTTTCAGCAATTTCTTCTGGTATATCTAAAGAGTATTACTTCTAACAGGGACAGCAAAACATCTTGGGAGAGGCACTTCTGACAAGTGTGTCAAGTTCTCTTGCGATTTTAGTGGGTAGACAGAAGAAATGGTGGCTGGTGTGTGCAATAGAGATATCCCTTGCACAACTGAGAATTAGCTGCAAGCCAATGGTTGCCAGTTCTCAAGTCTATGTGGCACATGAGGTAAGACAAGACTGCACATACACACTCAGGTTAAACTGTCTTTCATCAGAGTTCACTCTGCTAAACCAGAGCCCAGACTTCACGGAAACAAGGTCTTGCTATTAGCTAGAGAACTGTAGGTTGAGGGGAGCCACCTACGTGGCACTGCCTCTCTTGTCACTAGCAAACTGATTAAAAACATGAATACATACAAACAATGCATATTTTAGGGATCTCTAAAAGTTATTTTCTAAACAAAGACATTTTTGAATTGTTTCACCCAATTATACCTTTTCTGCTTGTTTTGCAGTTTCCACTAATGTTGAAATTATGTTTCAAGCTCTGAGTAAATAATTTGGAAGGACAAAGATTGAAAATGAGTATTTCTAATCTCTATCTAGTTCATGCAACTGTGTATGATATGCATTCTGTATCATATGCATTTAGAGATGTTCTTTTTAAACTCATACATCTTAAAAAATGGCAACTGTGTGTTCCATGTTTCTTTTACTTTACATTCATTTTCAGATGATAATACCTATTTATTAATATATTACCTATTTAACATCATTTTAATTGTATGTGATGTTTTGCATTCAAGCAAACTTGAAAATATTTTATTTTGAGAGAAAAACAAAATATACAAGGACCAACAAGAAAAGTATAAGCCAGTTAGTTTTAAATATTTCTTGAGTCAGCATCAAGATTTAAGGCTTTGTTTACACATTGAAATTTGATTTTAAAAGTATTATTCCAGATCATTATTTCTAGAATCCTCATTTTCGACTCAGGCACGTCTCAGCTAAACAATAACTGTTTAGCAATTTGTTTAAAAACAGTTCCTAGGCATCTATGCCCAGAAATTCTGATTTAGTAGGTCTGGAATGAAGTATACGTAAAAGTACTTTTAAAAGAAGTTGCTCCATTGCTTAAGACACACGCAAGGTTTGGAACTACTAATAAATATTTTTCATTAGATATAATCTATAATTTAGACAGTGTTAGTTTCTAGCTTGACTAATCATTTTTTTGCAAAGACTGACAAGTAGAAAAACGAATTTAAGTTTTTTAAAAGTAAATACTTGGTCTACTATCACCCAAAAGTTATAAAATCATGATGAAATGCAAAAAATTATGACTATATCATTAGTTGGAAACATTCATTTTTGCCTAGTTTTCTTTTCTTTTTTTTTAGAGACAAGGTCTTGCTCTGTCACCCAGGCTAGAGTTCAGTGGCGCAATCAATCATAGCCTTTAAGTCCTTTTGACTAGTTTTCTTAGAAGCAAATTGCTTAATGCCAGGCACAATTAAAAACAATTAAGATAAGATCACTAAATTGTGAATACATATTTGATTCCAAAAGATTGAGAAAATAACCGCAACAACAAACCAAATTGTAAAACACAAATATACTAAAAACAAAACAAAACAGAACCTAACAGGTTGTCAATTACCAATATGTGAAAAAATAAATCTTCAGTATTACTCAGGACTGCCACTGAAGCATATACACTCAGGGAAGGATTTTCCAGAAAATGTCCTGGTAAGGCTTGACTTTGGCATAAATCACGAAGAACTGAATCTTTTAATGAAAATGCAGGTGATGTTCAGATTTTGCAGCAAGAGTTTTAAGTTAGCCTGCTTCTACCTACGTACTGCTAGAATCGCTCATCAACCTTCCTGGGAAGATGCTGGGAAGATCCTCAGGAGATGTAACTCTTTCAAGGTTACTTTATGTAAAAGGAGGGACACATCATGAGCAGTTTGAACTAGAACTGTAAACTTCAGTCTCCTCATTCTCCCAGTGGAGTGGTACTTGTAAGTCATCAGGCCCTGTCTTAGCCACTGGGACCTGTCTGAGAAAAAAATCTCAAGCTGAAGAGAGGGCATCTAACCTCATGAGCACTCAGGAGATGTCCTCTTGGGTATGAGTTCACCTGAAGGAAAGCACTCTCCTCGAGAGGGCAATGTCTCACACTTGATGACAGCTGTGACTGCATTTGTCTCATTTCTGAACCAGTCAGAGGAGAGAAATCAGAGTCACACCAGAGTCGGAGGAGAAGAACCATGGTGGCCCTGGATTTCTTCTCCTCATAGTCAACTCTTCCTTCATAGGTGACAGTCCTTGTGTAAGTACTTCAATCAAGTGGTCTGATTCTAAAAGCCTGTGCACTCATACCTTCCACTAGAAATTATTTGACACTGCTTTGTCTTGGCCCAAATGAGCTTAGCTAGCTAGGGAATGTTGTACCACTAAAAGAAAGGTCTACAAACCACCCAGTAAAGAACAAGATGTACCACTGCAGTCAAAGATCTACAAGCCATTCAACAAGATAAATGGCTGTAGGTTTTTACCTGGAAAGTTACGAAACACAATAGGCAATGACCATGATTCCGTCCCTGGAACAAAGTTGGGAGAGGCTTGAGCACCACTCAAAGACCTGCTTCCTGGTGAGCTTAAGTGCTATGTACTCGCAGAAAACTCCTTATATTAGAGCGCTCCTCATCCCATATTCCAGCTTTAGGCATTTCAGATCTTTGGTCATTAGGGAAAATAACTTTGGCAGAGTGAGGGTGAATTGTCCATTCTTACTTCTTCAGAAAGCTGCTATAGCCTGATTGTGATGGACATCTGTCCTTCCAGATATCACGCAATACGCTGCCAAAATTTTGTGGTAACAAATACCCTCTGCCAAAAAAAACCAAAAAACAAAAAACGATGTGCAGCGTCATTGTAAGAATATGTTAGACTTCATTTGTTCTCAGAGACCTATAGGAGACCTAACCATTTAAGGAGCCAGAAGCCATGATTGGTGGGAGTCTGACAGCATCTCACTGTCTGTTGACTGAGGAATTAGTAGTAGCCTGACATTTTAGAGCTCTTTTCTTCTATATCATGCTGAGCACACAGTGTTTTAGAAGTAAAGTCAAATATTTTTAAGTCAATGATTTAATAAAATAATTGTGTACTATATCCAATAGGGCTTATTAAAGATTATCTTGCACATAAAGTTCACAAATAAGATGTATATAATATTTTTAAAATCGTATTTGTTATATAGTTCAGGTATTTTATCTTAATTAAAAGAGAAAACAATAAGTCTTAGAAAATTTCAGCAAGTATATTTTAAATATTTTCTCCTTGGAACTTATGGACTAGCATCTTTTTTCAGTAATGATTGGCACTAATTTGTTTAGTGTTTGAAGCACTTACTATGGGCAGTATCAACAGAAAATAAATTTCTTTCAGGGCACTGAATGATAGTCTGGTAGCTATCTTCCTGGAAAGAACAGGACAAGTGATCTAAAGACATTAAATATACATGGAATTCGTTCAAGGAAAAAAAAAAAGCACATCGAGTTGAAAGGCTTTCCTTCCCTGCTCTCCAGTAAAAAGGAATCTGTGGCTATGATTAGGTCATTGTTATACCAATTTTGACTATCTCAATACAAACTCACACAAAGCTATGGAGAGAAATAGCTTGACATAATAAGCCCACCTTATCAGTTCTCCTGAACTGTAAGAATACTGTAGCCAGGATGCACTATTGGTATATTCAAAAAAGAGTCATATACATTAAATGTATACCTAAAAAACTAGCTTGAAATTTATTACTGTGTTTTACAGGTCTTAAAAAATCTCATGAATTTGACCATCATTATGGGCCAATACACTTTTAAAGAGGAGATGAAATGGTATAATGGTACCTCACAAATATGATCACCACTTATTCTTACCACTGTAATAATTTTTTTCTTTCCCAAGGATCTATAGCAATTAAGTTTTATAATAAATTACTACTTGCCAGGTTTAAGAACATTTTCTCAAATTAAGCTAGCATAAAAAACCATACGATTAATAGATATCACTTTGCCTTTTTATTTTTCAAAAGGGATCTGTTCTCATTTATGTTCAGTTGATTTTCAGTTTCAACTCATTTCTGACAGTTAAATCATAAGTCTCTAAAAATAAGGGATTATAAAGAGAAGAGGGAGTTACCAGAACAAACTGAATCTAATACCTGTGTGAGTTATAGTTGGCTAGTTCCAACCAATGAATGTTTTTACCATGGGCCGCGGTAATGCAGCTTTAGATGGAGGTACAAGGAGTAACCACTATTTCTCTCTAGAGCCTCTAGACATTCCAGTATTGAGTTCAGGCCTGGACAAACAGTTGTGATTATACGCCCAGCACCTACCTCTGAGGGACTGGTGTCAAATTAATCTCCATGTCCTCAGTACCTTCTCAACAGGTTTTAAACAGTCTTCTCTTCCCTCCAAGCCCCAGATCAACAGTTGTCAGGGTCTGAGTCAAGCTGTGCTTCTGCCCACATAGTGGCACTGTCAGCACTGTCGGCTGCTCAAATGATTTTTCAGGCAAAGCAGCCGGTCGCCTTCAGCAGCAATGCTTTTGGGGGTACTCCGTGCTGTTCACCCAGAGTCTCTGGCTGCTCACAACTGTGCTAGTTAAGGGATCGACAGAAGGAACAACAAATGGCTACAATTAGCATTCGCCCTGCTCCTGCAAAAGAATTTCATTGCCATGGTAACCGGAGTTGCCCAGACAACACAGGGCTTTGGCTGAGAACAGTATACTGCATTATACCAAGTAAGGAACAAAATAGTCATAGATCAGGCTCTCGCTTCATGGCACAAAGATCGCTGCCATCATATTTAAGTGTAATTAACAAGAACTGATTTCTTAATATTGGGAACCAAGGTTCTGGCTGTTAATAAGCCTGAAAAAATATATCATTATTGATCCACTCCTTTTTATATTCCTGTAAATTAAAGAATGATTAAATTAGAATCCTCCTAACTTGGTTTTTCTATTTGTAAACCCCTTAAGAGGCATCCTTTACTTTTATTAGTACAAAAGTGTTATTTACAAATCCATTTTTTCCTCAATCAGCTGCTATGATTTAAATATATAAAACCTGTGAAAAATTAACATGTGCTTCCTTACACCTGGATATTCAACCAAGCTCTTGATGTCCATTATTGAAGGAAGGAATAACCATATCTAAGCAATTTACACGAGGCACTACAACCTTACAGGTCTTCTGAATCATTTATCATCAGACAAGAGAATATCTATTACACTATTTTGGAAATAAACTTTCAAAGTAGGAAACTGAAAATATCTTGGAATTAGTTTGGTAGTAGTACCACAAATCAAATGAAAAAAATCAAGTAACATCACGATCAGCTGCCTTGGTCACCATTAAATGGCTCTGAAGTTGGGCTTCGTACCTGGATCAGTGCCACAAAAGGCCCTTTAAACCACACTATGGATCTGATCCAGGAGCACTTAATGAGCCAGGAAGCGGATATATTCAGGCAACATGGGACAATGGGGCTAGTTGGTATAATCTGGCAGATGACAATTGTCTTTCTAAAACTTCAAAATTCAAATATTTCCAGAGTACAGCCTCTTTCCCAGCTAGCCTCCCAGTCAGTGTGGAACTAAACATTATAAATAACAGTTAACATTTACTAAATGCATAGAGCTTTGCAAGGCTTGTTTAATTTGGTTTTTACAAGTACCCTGGCAAGGTAGGTATAATTTATACTCACTAACAGCTAAGGATACTGAGGTACAAAGAGGTTCAGTAGTGCTAGCATATAAGGCGGAATTCAAAACTATGGCTAGCCTGTGTGGTTGCTGCTACTTTAGGTACATTAGAAGTGTTATACCACAACAAGTAATAATGTACTCATTTTTAAACCTTGGATTCTTTTCAGAACGAGGATAAGTAAAAATTCTGTAGTAAAAATAGTCAAAATAAAAAGTATTAGTATATAGAAGCATAATAATGTTCAGTTGAATCATTCTAATTTATTAAGTAATTATCTGGGATGGTGAGTAAGCGGGGAATGGAGAGAGAACTGGACGACACATCAGCTGGTTCTGGTTTTGGTACAAAATGCCTGCAAACACACGAATAAAGCATCTGAACAGAAATTCTCTCCCTTAATAACACATGTAGAAATTTATTTCTATTTTACAAAAGATTATTTTAAAAAGGAAATACTTTATTGGTGGTAAGTAGCCACTAATGAAAGTTACAAAAGTTTTACTGTCTGGCAGCTTTTTAAATGCTATCTGAATAGTTCAGATCACACTGAATTATTTAGCTTCTAGGTTAATGCAATCAAGTTAGGCTATGAAACAAAAGCAGAAACAATTTTAGTGTTAACAACTATTTTTATAAATGAACAAACTTGACTAAGCCTAACTAGTCCCATCTACAGGGAAAGCACAAATAGTAGAAGACATTCCAGAAAATTCAATATCTGAGGTTTCTATTCTTTCATGAATCACCAGATATTTATGTAATTCTAAGCTTGGAAATCAAGAGTTTTTATAAATTGTCAAATTACAGACAAAATGCAGTATAAAGTTTTTTATGGCCCCCAAAATAATGCAAGTTTGAAAACTGTAAGTTTTTATCATACTTATTTTTTAGGACTCAAAACTGTCCTGCATGGGAAAATTACTTTGCTTTGAACATGTTTGAGCAGGGGCAGTATTGACAATTTTAAGATAGAAAAATAAGGTGTAAACTCAGAGGAAAGAAAAGCAAAGATCCCTTATAACACTGCCTGATGCCAATATTTTCTAAATAATATCTATATTCTTATTTCTGATCACAATTAAACTTCTCATTTATAATGAAATGAACACATTCAAACATGTATATACAAAGAAACTCCAGAACAACTGTGCCTTCCATCCAATTTGTTATAAACATATTTCTTGTGTTTATGGATATTTTAAGATAATAGAAGCAGAATTGTAAAAGTGCCACCAATATATTAAGATCAAACAAGTAATGTACATGAAAGCATTCTGAAAATTGTAAGATGCTATAAAAATGTGTATTTCACCAAAAAAGTATTAGCTTTTATGGGCTCAAGGAGATCACCCTTGACATTTACTTATTTTAAGTATATCAAATAAGAAAAAAAGATAAAGTATATCAATTCCATATCCCTTCTGACCCACCCCTTCCATCTATCTCTGTTCCAAAATCTTCACCCAGGCCATCTCTAGCCACCTCCTCCCAGGACACCATTACATTTTAGCTATTTAACTAATTTAAATACATGCTGAGCTCACTCATTTTCCCCATTTACTCCGTCACAAAACAGAAGTAAACACAGCTCCTGCTTCCTGTCTCCACCTCATCTTTCTGCCCTCTACTTCTAATATTTCTGAGCACATCTTCCATTTCTGAAAAAGTAATCTCTTGATTCCATTCAAAGAAAGGCAATTTATTGAAGTGATTTAGAGAATGGAATTTGCTGTCACAGATCTAGGTTTAATTCCTGGCTCTGTCATTTATCAGCTTTATGATTTTGGGCAAGTTACTTAACCTTTCTAAGCCTCAGTTTGAGACAATGTAAATAATGCACTCAACAGTGTCTGACATGTAGTAAGTGGTCAAATAACAGCTACTTTATTCTTTTTGGAATCTTATCTTTCTAAAATAGATTCCCAATCCTCTCACTCCTCATGTCTAGAGCAATCTAACCCCTCTGTTTCTATCATTTAGTAGTTACCAACTTGTAGACACAGTTCTGAGTCTGAATCCTGGCTCTGCCACTTAATAGCTATAATTGTAAAAGCACACTTTCCAAAAATAAACATAGCACATTGAGAATGAAAATCTAAACTCTGTTTTGCTCAGAGAAAAACAAGCTGTAAACTGTAAAAACTGAAGCCTCCAGATTAGCCTTATTTTTCACTGAAGAAGACAGATCTGACACCAAGCATCCTTGAGTTGCTTGGATTATTATTACCAGTCTTGTCAAACCAAACCTAAAATACCTTCTACTCTGAATTTCTCAGTTAATTGACCTTAATCCGTATTATCTACTTGAACTCTTACTGTGTGCTAGGCTCTGTTAAGAATTTTCCACGCATTACCTGATTTTAATCTTCACAAGCCAAGGTGGAATGATTATGATCCCATTTTATGAACAACAAAACTGAGGCAAAAGAAGTAACTTGCTCAAGGTTACACAGTTAGGAAACTGACAGCCCGTACTCCTAACCTTTATTCTACACAAGCATAGTCAAAATCATTAGAGTTAACAACTTATGGACTAGATGTTTGATGTTTAATTTTTGAGATTAAATACTTGCGTGTTCTGTGTTGTGCATGCAGCTCACGTGATAAACATATTCTCCTAAGAGTTAAAGCTACATGACGTCAGGTTCAGCACATATTTTCAATTATTTAGAAGTCATGGAACTTATTTCAACACCACACAACTTCTAAGCACTAAATAAATGTTCATTGATAATGAAGAAAATGTGCACAGCCAGGGCAAGGTCAAGGTAGCATCACCCACGTGGTGGAAATAACTTGCAATAAAATTACAAAATATTAAAACTTAATGAGCACAGCCTCAATTAGGAGATTGAAAACCTGCTCATTAAAGTTGCAAATGATACTTAGTTGGGCAGGGGTTAAATGTTTTAGAAGAAAGAAGTAGAATTTAAAGTGACCTTGATAGATTAGAGAAATGCTTCATGAAAAACAGGACGAAGTTCAATTAAGAGAAGAACGAAATGATATACTCAAAAACCAAAACCGTACCACATAGATTTTTTTTTTTTTTAAAAGAATGAGTGGCTAGGCATATTGATGGAAAGAAAAGCCACCAATGAGACAACCTGATTACTTGTTGGCAACAGAGGCTATTTTTACCTTTACCAAACTGGCTTACAATTTTGGCTGCACACTAGAATCACAAAAGGAGTTACAAAAAATATAGTGCCTACATCTAATCCTAATTACATCAGGCTCTGTATTGGTGTTACTTTAAAACTCTCTAGGAATTTCTAATGTGCCCAAGGTCCAGAACTACCAGAATATACAATAATATCCTTTTACCATATGAAGATAACAATAGAGCTATAATTATGTGTGATCAGACACTGGGATAAATGGTTCACAAAGAGAAACTGTTTTATTTTTAAAATCTAATATTAATTAATGATGATTCCAAATACTCAAGTCAAATAAAGGTGATGCAGCACCTGTGGTATGTGTGGTTCCTATGGCATTTGGGAATTAACGAGAAATGCAAATTCTCATGCCTACCACAAACCTACAGAATCAGTTCCTCTGCACTGGGCCCAGGAACCTGTGCTTTGACAAGATCACCCAGATGATTGTGACACATGGGGAAGTTTGAGAACCGAGGCTCTAGGCTAAGGAGCCAACTTTCTTTTCTTATGGCAACTATTTTATCTTACAATTAGAAATTATTATATGCCTCCTTTTGTAAGCCATCTTAAACTCTTCCTAGAAATACATATGGTATAGAAGGTACACTTTAAAGAAAAATGAATCATAATGTACAAAAACCTTCACTGTTGAAATACTTTTTATTAAATAGACTCGTGATAAATTTAGTGAAAAAATGTACGAAAATTGTTAAAATAATCTGGAAGAGAACCGATTTAGTTAGTTGGCTCAGTTTCTCTATCTTTCAACTGGTTTTGTTGGCATCAAGTATACAAAGGTTAGCCATAGTTGTCTTCACACATCATGAAGTTGCTGCCCAGCTACCTGAAACCCCAGGGGAAGGAGGGGTGAGCCGATCTGATTTTTCAGATGGGATGAGTCCACCTGATTTTCCATCTGTCTCCTCAGTAGTTGTGTGACCACACTGGGGCTTAGGATTCCCATCCTCCTTTTTCCACCCCATTACTCCTGTACATCAAGAGTTGGTAGCATCTATTATTATTAATGGTCAAAATATATAAATAAAATCTACTTTTGGCTGGTAGCATTGAAAAATCATCACATACAAACAGTAATGGATAATAATAATAGTAATAATAATTCCTCCTAGTGGAGAAATAAGAGGAAATAATAAAAAATAATAAGAATAAAAATAATAAAGTTTCTGACTTTTTCTTAAGGGTGACATAGTTTGATAAGAGATACTGAGAAACTTCTCCCCTCATCCTATTTCTGGTCCTTCTGTCACCCACATTTTGTCAGTTATAAATAAAAGATTAAAAATATGTACTCTCACAGCTACATAAAATGCAAAACAATGAAAAATCATTTTGTCGAATCAGTAAAAACTTTGAAACACCATCTGGCCTATTGAATGAACACTTCCATAGGTTACTGCTAGGAATACAGTTTAGTATAATCCCACCCACCCCATCAGGTCAGTGAGGCAATATGTATAAACAGCCTTACAATTGTTACCTGCTAAGTTATCCTGAAGAAACAATGCTACTTATAACGGCAAAAATATTAAAAACATGTAAAAGTCAAACCCAAGGAAAGGTGGTTAAATAATACAGCCCATCCTTACTGCAAAGCCATACTATGCAACCAATGAAACACTGGTAAAACAGGAATCTATGCTATATGGAAAGTGCTCCTAACACAATTTACTATGCACAGCATGTCTAAATTTAAAAATATGTACATTAAAAATTAGAAAGATCAATGCCAAAATGCCACTAATGTTTATAAATGAGTTAGGTTGCAGATAAATTTTCTTTTATATTCTTTATACTCTTCTGTATTTTAAAAGTATTCTACTGGGCATGATAGTGCACGCCTGTAGTTCTGGCTACTTGGAAGGTTGAGGCAGAAGGCTCACCAGAGCCCAGCAGGTCAAGGCTGAAGTGGCTGTGAGCGTGCCACTGCACTCTAGTTGGGGCGATGGAGTGAGACTCCAGCTAAAAAAAAAAAAAAAATCTACTAATAATAGATGGTTCCAAAATTACGAATCTCAAATGCTTTGCTTTCTAAACAAATTCATTGTACATTTTACATGCAATGGGTAGATAGCATGCCAATGACTGCCAGCTCACTGGGTTTAAATGCAGCAATCAAAACAGACTAGATGCTGAAATGTCATTTTAGTTCTTGATCATAAATGTTAAGCAAATATGGATGCTCAGTCTAAAAAACAAAGAGAGCGGGAGTTTTAAATGTAAAAGAATAACAGCTGTTGACTTAGTCTAACACTGTATCTATAGAGGATGAAATACGTTAAGTGATGAGCTTATGGGCACATACCACATGTCTTTTTTCTCCTTCCACAGAATCAACATTTTAAAAATAAGCATAACCTCTCCTTTTCCTTCTTCCCCATTTCAACTACTTTATTATGTTGCACATTTGGCCTTGGAAGATAACTACAGATTTTTATGACACAAATAAGTTAATCATCCACAGGAAAACGTACACATTTAAGTTTCCACTTAATTCTGGATCTAACTTATCACACAACAGAATCATGTGTTTAGGGGTTAACAGGGAGGAGTTTTTCTTTGGTAATAGATCATGTATTCAAAAGTAGCTAATAAAGAAGACATTCAAATTTGTCATGAAATTAAATAGAGATGTTTTGTGTGCTACCTTAAGCATTCACCCTGATTTATGTTAGTGAACTACACGTAGAGGACACAAATTCATAACAACAGTGAAATATCAAACAATATTACCTAATTAACAGTCAATATTGGGGTATAATGAAATGTGCACCAGACTCAAAGTTGGGAGATCCAACTTCAAGACAAGTTGCATAGTTATTTGTTTACTTTTCCCCTTGTGTATTCATTCATTCCACAAACAATTTTCTGAAGTCTTGCCATGGCATAATTTTTCTAGGGAAATGTTCTTGGAGGGTTAGTATTCAGCTAGAGAGGCCCTGGATTGCTATCACGTGACAACAAGGAGGAAAAGACAGCCGACAGGGGACATTACCAGAATAGAATAAGCAGATAGCAAAGTCTACAACATGCCTGCACTTTAAGACATAATGTTGACTACAGCTGTCATACTAAGGTCTCTTACTAGAAGAACTGTGATGTGCAGTATAATATTCCTACAAAGTAGCACGGGATGGACAGTGACTCTCATCTCTGTAACCCCAGCATCCTGGGAGGTGGAGGTGGGAGGATAGCTTGAGCCCAGGAGTTCGAGGCTACAATGAGCTATGACTGTGTCACTGCACTCTAGTCTGGGTGACAGAGCAAGACCGTATCTCAAATAAACCAACAAAGAATTTTTCATTTAACTGGCAGTTTGACATAAGTGTTATGACGAACTTCTAAATTGTGTCAAAATCTATTTATTCTCAATATGAAACATGTTGGTGAGAAATAGAAAAATGGGCAAAAGATTCAAACAGACACTTCATGTAACAGGATATCCACAAGCCAATAAACATATGAAAAGATGCTCAAGTTACTCATAATGCAAATAAAAACCACAGTGAGATACCTACTAGAATTGTTGAAAGTCTCATAATTGCTGATGGGATTATAAACCAGTATGACTCTTTTAGAAAACCATCAGACTATATCTACTAAAGCAAAACATATGCACACCCAATGAAACAGCAATTATAGTCCTAGATATATACCTGACAGAAACAAAAGGCAAGCTTAGTAAGCATGTTCTTAGCAAAATTATTTGCAATAGCCAAAGTCTATAAACATAAATATCCATTAACAACAAAAAATGTAGTTCCAGCTACTTGGAAGGCTGAGGTGGAAGGATCGCCTAAGCCCAGCAGGTCAAGGCTGCAGTGGCTGTGAGAGTGCCACTGCACTTCAGCCTGGGCAACAAGAGTGAGACTCCAACTCAAAAAAACTCCCCCAAAAACAAACAAACGAATTGTGATGGATTCAGTGGACTAGTCAACAACAATAAGAATAAATGGGCCGGGCTTGGTGGCTCAGCCTGTAATCCCAGCACTTTGGGAGGCCGAGGCGAGTGGATTGCCTAAGTCCATTGGTTTGAGACCAGCCTGTGTAACTTGGTGAGACCTTGTCTCTACAATAAATAAAAAATTAGCTGGGCATGGTAGCATGCGCCTGTAGTTCCAGCTACTTGGAAGGCTGAGGAGGAAAGAATCGTCAGTGCCCAGCAGGTCGATACTGGGTGGCCAGGAGCATGCCACTGTACTCCAGCCTGGGCAACGAAGTGAGACTCCAACTTAAAAAAAAAAGTATAAGTGAATTACAAATTCACACAACATGGATACAAAGTGTATGATTTTACTTAAGGAGAGGACATGGTAAAGTTAATTTATGCTCGGAGTCAGGATATGTGTGGAATATAAAGTAACGACTGGCAAAGAACTATTGTGTTACTGACTTTCATTACTTCATCCCATCACTGAATATATTTATTTCTCACCCTGAACAGATCATGACTTTTTATATTTTGGCAAGGAAAACAAATAAGGATCAACAAATGAAGAGAAGGCAGGTTAAGAGAATGAAGAGTAATAGGCAATACCCAGATCCTAGTAAGTGCATAGCAAATCGAGAGACCAGAGTTTAAGAAGTGATGCCAGCCTTAGACTCAGCAGCAAGGATGCTACTGCCCAAGCCTGCAAGGGTAGCAGCAGGTCCCAGGAGCTGTCTCGGGCAGTGCTACTCCCCAGCCCATAAGCCTGTCTCAGATTTCCCTTAATACACTATGCCCTTCGTTTATTTCTGCTGGCATATTAAAAAATAGAGCAGCATCATCATCACTCTCATTCGAGAAGCTGCCCGATGACAGATCACAATGAATTTTAAACGATTCTTTCCTTTATCTTTTTTCCTCCTTTGGGACTTGGGAAGACTAAGAAAAAGGTATGAAATTTGCTTTTCATCCAGTGCTAAAATAGCATTTTGGATTAAATAAAAACTGTTCATGGTTTATCCAACATCAACATATGTGAATAATAAAAGAACTGATAATAGAAATATCTTAGTTGTCCCTTATATTTGCAGCCTTGAAGGTTTACAAATTTTGAGTAATTGGTTTGGCAGAATTAAAATACAGCAAGATGTTTTAACATTTTTAATGCTAAATCTAAACAGTATTTACTGGTTCATCTTTCAGTGTGGATATGTTGGTAAATGAGGACTTTATTTTTATTTGCATATCATATTAGCATTTTTCTGCTGCATAAATGCTTTAATGGAATAAGTATGCACATATAATTTAATAGGCTTCATTATCATATTTCAAAGTAAAAAAGTTGTCAGACTTTTTTAACCTTAAGGTTGAAGTAATAGGCTAGGTGAGGATAAATAAAGTTGATATATGTGGTAAAGGGATACTGCTCTGTTGTTTTCTCTGGTATACTTCAGTGTGCGTGTATTTCATTATTCCTCTAGAAATCAGGATAAGACAGCTCCTCTAACTAATTAACCCAAAGAGGTTTGACTAATAGAAAGAGATTGCAAGCATGATTACTTAAATGATCATGTACATAGCACTTAATGATCATTATCATTTATTCTAATATTAGTGCTAATAAATGGTAAAACTGCTTCAGCCAAATGCTGTCACATCACAATAATGTGCATCATGGCTAACACTAATAATTTCTAATTTACTTGGGAATCAATGGGACATTGCAGCTTTCTTAATGCATGTCAATATTTGCTTCAATAAATTTATAGGCCCTTTTAAAGTAGACTAATATTTAGTATTTATTTTCTTACCTAGATTGCATAACAAGCAGTCACAGCATCATTCTCCTCCAAACTCAAACAGTTCCAGTTGTGCCAACCACATCTCTGGCTTTCACAAGATCAGTGGAATTAAAAACCACATAATACAAAAAAGCCAATGATTATAACTAACATCAATGTTCCAAAATGTTTATTTCATCCCCACCTCTGCTTACTAAGGAATCAGTGGATACAGATTAGCTGTCAGGTTCTTATGCACTACTGATGGGTACTTTTTCTCTAAAAAGCAAAAAGGAAAAAAAAGAGAATGACACTTGATTTTTTTCTCTGTTGCTCATTTCTATCATTATTTTCTCTCACATTAAAAATAATGAGAAGAAAATAATTCAGAAACATGCTTCAAAATCACTGGCCATCACAAAAAATGGTTGGGAGGGCAGCCATTTTATATGCAAAAGCACATTTATTATCCCATGCTGGAGACACAGCCCCATTGGCTCCGCCCATCCCTGCCACTTCATAGAATGCACATCAAACAGCACTTTAGTTCTGGATCACAGAAAAATGATAAGCTGGTGGCTAGAACAGAGAAAAGGCCTCCTTAGGCTCACATTCAGTATTGGGTGAAAGAAAATGAAGAGGAAACATGCAAAATAAAAGTACAACAAAATAAAAGTATTTTAAAAGAAAAATAAATAGGCAACTAATTAAAGAAGAGATTTTGGCACCTGGTATACAAGGGGAGAAGCCCCCCACCAAAAAAAAAAAAAAAGAAATTATCTTTTGGAGGGTAGGTCCCTTTAGTACAGGCTTCCCCTGCTAGGTAAGGAACCCATCAGCATCAGTGTACTAGCTAGTGTTGTGAGAAGCTACGTTTGACCTCAGTGAATTTTTTTTTTTAGTTTCTTTCAACATGTTTAGCATTTTATGATGGTGATTTATGAGCACACCTGCCTACATTGAACTGAGTGTTCAGCAGTTTTTGACCAAAAATGGCATGACCCCTATGACACACCCTCCCTATTCACCTGATCTTACCTCAAGTGACTTTTTGTTTCCCAGGATGAAAAAAGTCTTCAACAGGAAATAACTGCCAATGTGGAAGAGGTGAAACAAAAAATGGCAGAAGCACTAAAAGGCATCAAAATGGACGCATTCGAAAACTGTTTTGAGTGGTGGAAAAAGCATCTTGATAGGCGTATTGCACCAAATGAAGAGTACGCTGAAGGTGACTGAAGTTTAAGCATGTAAGCATATACAATTCTTAAAAAATAAATTCTGGGGTTTTTTGGGTCCCCCTTGTATCTTAATACAGATAGACGTACAAGCTCACAGAGCTGAAGGATGAAAGCCTCAGGTTCTCACAACTCAAGTCTCTTCCAAGGGCTGCTTACCACATGGTGACCCCCAGAGGCGAGGGAGAAAGCAACAGAGCATTTACGACAAAAGTTGCAGCATCTTTTATAATCTAATCTTATTAGTGACATACCATCATTTCTCCCATGTTTAATTGGAACAATGTTTGAGGAGTGAATTACACAAAGATGTAAATACTAGAAGGCAGGGATCACTGAGGATCATCTTGGAGTCTGGCTACACAGTGTTTTTAGGACTAAGTAAAATGCCATACAGGGCTGTGTTACATAAAAATATGAATACCAGCAGGCTGGGATCACTGTAAGATACCATACAGGTTATGGTAGTGTGCTATGAGAATATATCATTTTTTTCCCCTAAAATTTATAATCGCTTCTTATCTTCTTACTGCCTATCATTAACTTTCTAAAACTGTCTCAAAGTCTTTCAATATAATTGTATACACAGTCATTCAGATTATCTGTAAGTTTTGCATTTTCCCCTGATCTTTTCTGCTATGGTTAGGATGTTTGTCCCTCCCCAAACTTGTTAAGAGCTGGGAACTTTAAAAGGTAATTAAACCATGAAGGCTCTGCCTTCATTAATGAATTGATGACATTTTTGTGTGATTGGGTTTCATACAAAAAGGCAAGTTATCTCCATTTGTCTCTCTCTTGCCCTCTCACTATGGGCAGATGCAGTAAGAAGGCCCTCACCAGATGCCAGTCCCTTGGCCTTGAACTTCCGGTATCCAGAATGGTGAGTCAATAAACTTCTTTTCCTTATAAATTATACAATCTATGGTATTCTATTAAAGCAACACAAAACAGACTAAGACATTCTCCAAAAACTCTATTTTTATGTTTTTTTCAAATGCTGAACTTTTTTTCTACTAAGATTTTTGTTTGTTTTTGAATTCATTTTTATGTACACATCTATACATGTGTGTATGTATCCTGTTCTTTTCATCATTAAAATCATCTTTGATAGCTCTGCAATTATTATGATGTTTTGTTTGAAATTTTTGTTCTGCGTGTTTTCTCTTTTGGGTTTGGTTTTTCTTTTGTTTTTTCCATATTGCTTTCCTCTAATGAATCTTTTCTATCTCCTAAGGAATCTTTGGCTCAGATTGACATGTAGGAGCAAAAATCTTGTGCAAGTGAGTAAGTTTGTTAACTAGTAGGTCTCTCTGTGTAATAGTTTTGCTGTGAGCAAGCACTTTTGGGAAAAGTGAACCCAAATGCCAGTGTTTGTAGGCCTTTTCTCTAGATTGTTCATTAGTTTCTGAGAAGTGTTCTGTCATCTGCGTAGAGTATAAGCTTATTCCTGTGTATCAAGAGCTTAGTGGTGGCAAGGGGTCAGAGGGATGTCACCATTCATTTCCACTTTGTTCTCCTGAAAACTGTCCTATTAACTCCTCTTTTCAGTAGAACACCTCTTCCTGCCTTGTGTTCCCACTAAAGAGTCTCTAGCACAATTTTCCAGACAATAGATTTCCTATCTCTTGGAGGAGTGAAGGGAAGTGAGCTGAGAGGCAGCATCGTGCTTACGGGTCTGGACTTGGGAGCCAGACTGCCTAGATGGGGGTGAACTGCTCCTGTTCCCTCCTCACATTTCCAGCTCTGTGCTTCACTCTAGCAGTGGTCTCTGACACCTGCAATTTCTGAGCCATCAGTTTTCTGTGAGAGCTAGGTCCGTCCATTTTTCATTGGGGCCACCTGATATTATGGGTTGAATTGTGCTCCCCTCAAAAGATATGTGGAAGTCCTGAAACCACTTTAATAAAATTAACAAATGGCCACAAGGTTAGAAATGCAATGGAGGCCCGAATTTTATTAAGTGCTAAATCACATGATGTTTGTTACACTTATTTTCTTTTCTCCTTGACCTTTCCCCCCTCCTCATATATCCCAGGCCGGGGCTGCCTGCAAGATTAAAAAACTTGTTTCTTATCTTGAAGACAAGGGGCTGTTTGTAACTCTGACCTCCTTAGGTTAAATGGTGTGAGTAGCTTTGATCTCCAAGGATTTCCTCTCTGGCATTCGTTGTTCACAAAATTTGTAATTTCCCCATTTGCTCCCATAGATAACATATACCCAAGAGAGGTTGGAGATACTTTTCAGACGTTGCATTTTGGTGGACCAGCTGACACCAACTGGGACCAGTGACTGTGAACTCTACCCAGGAAGTAAGTGCACAGACACAATTTGACACCTCTGTGGTTTCATCCCCAACCAATCAGCAATCTTATCTGCTAGCCTCCTGCCCACCAAGTTACCCTGAGAAGTTCTAGTTTCTGAATTACTGGGGAGATGGATTTGGGAAATTTCTCCCATCGTCGTCCCTCAGCCACTTTGTGACATTAAACTCTTCCACTATGGTGACAGCTGCTGCCTTAGTCTCAGCTTTTCTGGACAGTGGGCATAAGATCTCCAAGATCCTGGTCAGGCTGTACCAGTCCTAACCCCGGCACCTGTGAATTTTACCTTTCTTGGAAATAGGGTCTCTGTGGATATAATAAAGATAGGGTCATACAAAGCAAGGCTGAGTCTGAACCAGTGTCTTTATAAGAAGGCCATGTAAAGACAGAGACATATGGGGAGAGTGTCATGGTTGCCAGCTGCAAGCTGTGGAACGCTGAAGACTCCAGCAATACTGGAAAGCTCAAAAGAGGCCTGAGACAGTCTCTGCAGAGGAACCAACCTCGCCGAGGGCTCACTTTCAAATCCTAGGCTCCAGAATTGTAAGAGAATAAACTGCCGTTGTTTTAAGCCTCCCAATTGTGGTACTTTGTTATTGTAGTCCTAGGAAACTAGTACACCTGGATTCTAGCCTTCTCCTGGTTACACCGCCCTCTCTATTCCTTCTGTCTCTATATACTGTTGCTTCAGGTTAAAGATGTCTTGATTTCATGGGAGCTGGAAACTGTTTTTGTGACTCTTTCTTCTGGTGGCTTTGTGGTAACTCCCAAGGCAAAAAGGAGGTAAAAATGTCTTTATTATTCTATTTGTTTAGAATAATAAAGATATTGTTTCAGCCTTTTTTCTGCCAATCTAGTTCACACCACTTCATGCATTTTACATGAAATCCAGGAGATGGCTGGGCGCTGTGGCTCAGCTTGTAATCCTAGCACTTTGGGAGGCAAAGGTGAGAGGATTGCCTGAGCCTGGGGGTTCGAGACCAGCCAGAGCAACTTGGTGAGACCTCATCTCTACAATAAATCACAAAAACTAGCCGGGCATGGTGGTGTGCATCTGTAGTTCCAGCTACTTGGAAGCCCGAGGCGGAAAGATCGCCTGAACCCAGGAGGTCGAGGCAGCGGTGGCTGTGAGCGTGCCACACTTCCCTCCAGTCTGGGCAACAAGAGTGAGACTCCAACTGAAAAAAAAAAAATCCCCAAAAACAACAAGAAATCCAGGAGATATTTAGAGTAAGAAAATTAATTTCAACCTAACAACTGTATTCATCCTGTCACTTTGTTCAAGAATTTATGGTAACTTTCTGTTAATAAATGCATCCAGAAGGTAAAGTGAAGGGGCAGACTGAGGAAGAGCCGGCATATTTTGAACTTATTGAGTAGCTACTCATTTCTAGGTATTGCTAGTCTTCCTAACAGCCTTTGAAACACACAGTGTACTTTCCCTTTTTACAGCCGAGGAAAAGGAAATTCAAAAGTAAATATCTGCTGTGGTTGCAGTAAGTGCCTTACATACGAATGTGTTCTGGTCTGAGAGTGCATTTGTAAGCCCAATTTGTTCATGTGTACAGCAAAGTTAGCCTAGGCACCCAACTAACACACTCGGCTATATAGTACCAGCTACATCACTGCTGCTTTTCCACTTATTTCTTGACCTCCTGGGCTTGAAATAAAGACACTGTATGACTGTACTCTATACAGTACTGTAAAGTAAACAAAAGCAAAACCACTTGTAGAGAATGCATGCATGTGACAATGTACACCAGGCACATGAACTGACCTTACATGATTGGACATACAAACGCACGTTTATACCTTTGTTGAAGGTGCATATATAGGTGACTTACTGTACCCTGTTATTAAGTCAATAATTCAAACCCATACCTGTTTGGCTCCAAAACCCAAACCAGACTCTAAGCTATTTTTCAAGGTCAAACTGCTCTGCCACACCATTCAAGGCTTCTCTAAGCAGCACTTGAAAATCTGGCTAGCTTTATGCTTTTATAAATAGTCACTGAATAACTACTGCTATTTTTAAATACCTACTGTGTGCTAGACATCTTGCAAAGTATTGTTTTTGATACTGACATCGGTCTTATAAGGTAGTTTTTTCCATATCTGTGTCTACTAGGACTGTTTTTTAATGAGGGCCAATAAAATAAAATATAAATCCAATAGTACATTAGAAATAATTAATTTACTACCAAATATTGTTTTCCTAGGAAAAATCTCAGACACACACTGTAGTGGGCACAGGCATGGAGGTTCAGCAGTACTGGGGTCCCCTAATGCCTTCCCCAGGTGTAACACATTTTCAGAACAATACTGAACCACATATCGGCATACGATTCTCCAAAAGAGTTTTCATCATTTTCCTATAACTAATACAATTCTTTTTTTTTTTTTTTTGAGTTGAAGTCTCACTCTGTTGCCCAGGCTGGAGTGCAGTGGCATGCTCACGGCCACCGCAGCCTCGACCTGCTAGGCTCAGGAGATCCTTCTGCCTCAGCCTTCCAAGTAGCTGGAACTACAGGCATGTGCCACCATGCCCGGCTAATTTTTTGATTTGTTGTAGAGATGAGGTCTCTCCAAGTTGCCCAGGCTGGCCTCGAACCTGTGGGATCAGGCGATCCTCTCACCTAGTCCTCCCAAAGTACTGAGATTATAGGTGTGAGCCACTGCGCTCGGCCAACTCATACAATTCTTAAAATAGGAAATATCTTCTCAAAAAGTGAGGACTCTGCTTGGGTCCTCTGAAGCATACTCCGTCCCGCCTACTGCCTAGCAGAGCACCAGAACCATAGGTGGAGATTAATTTTTCGGACCTTTAGGCCATTCGGGACCACCCATCACTTTCACAGGGCCTGGAAGCACCTTGGCTCCTTTTCTTCTTCCCTTAGACTTCACAGCCTACTCTCCCTGAAAAAGGGGTCATTTACCTTGCAGCTAGCCATTAATGTAGACATTATTTTGTATCTTCCTACAGCAGTGTCACTCCCCATGGTGCCTGTCTCCCTATCCAGAGACTATGAATTTCAGGAAGAGACCGCTCATCTAGGCAATCGCTCCCTGCTTGCATCCACCTCTCTTCTAGCTTCTTTCCCTTGTACTGTCTGGGTTGGCCCATCCCCCGTGAACACATGCATGCTACTGCTCCCTAAGGCTCATCCCCTCAGCCCCCAGCCCCTCCCTTCCAAATACAAAGATAGAAAAGCCTCCATACTGTGAAGGACAAGATGTTACAAAGGGCTCTAGGTCCAGCTATTTCTTTTCTTTTTCTTTCTTTCACATCCAGGCTTTTAGAAAAAAGAGCCCCCCCGCTGCCTGGCTTCCATTTCTACCCACACTGCTCTTCCCAAGCTGAGCTGGGACCCCTAAGTCCTCAATCCATTTGTGTTGAGGGGCTCAACCACCTTTTCTCACCTGGCCTTTCTGAACAAGTGATTTTGGTGACTGCTCTTTCCTTGGCATCTGTGTCACTGATGGCTTCCAGGTGAGGAATAAACTGAACATTTTTTCTCTTGTTCAAATTCTTAAGAGGCCTGGGGAGTTGTGCCTGACAAGGACTCCCAGGCGGGGTTTTCTGAATTCTATATTCTGAAGTTTGTTTTCCAACCTGACTTTGGCATAACATCACACAACAGATAAAGAAGGAAATCAAAGTATTTTGTGTCACTGCAAAGCCATCTCCTGGGGACTCTCTTACCACCATAAGACACTTATTAATCCTCTCTAAAGCTTGCCAATATAGGACCTCATGTACATATCAACAAACTTGGTTTTTCCGCCTCCTTATCACAACATTTCTTCTACTGATGACCCAAATTCCTTAGACAGGAACTACAAATTGCCAGTCAAGAAATTCTTAGATCCATGGATATCCTGCAAGCCCCACTTGGGAATGTCCAGGCTCCCTGGGCTGAACCAACAAAAATCTCACATATATTGGTTTATGGTTTTATTGGTAACTTCTGCCTCCCTAAAATGTATATAACCAAACTGCAATTCAACCACCCTGGACACATGCTCTCAAGTCTTCTTGGGGCTGGGTCCTGGGCCTGGTCACCCATATTTTGACTCAGAATAAGCCTCTTCAAGCATATTTGGATGAACTTGGAATTTCTGAATCACTACAGGGGAGACTGCTTCTCTCAGGCTCCTGTCTGTCCAAGTTGCATAACCCACATGAGCCCAGCATGCCTTCTTGCCTGGAAGATCCTATAAACTGATGACTGTCCCAGGCACAGAGAGTGTCTTTTCCTCTGTGTTCAGTGAACCACTACTGTAGCACCATTTCATAACTCTTTAGCCTAAACAATTTATTTGTCACTAAAATTGTAGATCTACCAGCCATTAGCCATGTTTTTCACATTTTCCATTATGTCAATGAAAGTTTAGTTCTCAAATGTCAAACAATTATAGTAGAAACAGCTTTCTTTTAAATATACTGCATGTAAAATTATAATACAGATAGAGAAAATCTGTAACAAATCAGTAGTCAAACAACAAAATCTATTTCTTATCCTCTTCTGGATTTTGGGAGGAGCAATTTGATAACAGATTCTTTTACCAGGATTAAAAAAAAAGTCCTAATACAAAACTTAAAGACAAAAGATTCTGAACTGCTACAAGAAAAGGGAGACATTCAAAATGGGCAAAAGATTTAAAAAGATCATAATAATTATAGTCCACTATAGAACACAAGCAGAATAAGAGACATATTAATCACAACAACTGTTTCAGAGAAGTCAAGGACATCACATTCCTTATAGTATATAGTTCTTTATCTCCTTTTCATTAAATTTATTCCAGCCTTCAGCATACATTTGTGAATGCTCATTAAATAAAAGGCATTTGCTATTTCTTGCATAAATGTCCTTTTTAAACAACTTGAAGTCCTCACTACTCGAGACTTTTCTAACCTGTTCATGCTTAAGAGTCTGTTTGATAATGACTATGCCAAAAGGTTGTCCTGCCCTGACTATAAATTAGAAGAGAAAAAAGCCTTTCCCATGTACCCACAGGGCATCCTTACCTAGGCAGGAGCCCTGCTGAGTCTGTTCTGCCTCTTGCTTGACTACATAGTAAATATAAGAGACTAATGTTCAAATAATATGTGAAATCACCCAAACTGTTTTACATTCTTGGTCTAGAAAAATCTCCTTAAAAATATTTAAGTCTTTTGACAGCTACAGGTAGCATTTGATTCTGCTTGAAAGCACAAGTGTAGGGGTGTCAAAAACAATTAGTATTTTAATAGCTCCCTTTCTAAGGCTATTTGGCAGGCATGAGTTCATCAGAAAAAGAACAAAATATATTCTCAAGAAAATAAGCCAATGACATTTAGAAAATCACGTAATTTTACTATGTTATTCCTTAAGCTCTTTCTACTTTAAAATAGGATACGGTTAAAAGAAATGGAAATGGTAGTTGTCAACATTTACTACTTTGATAGATAAGGTTCTCTAGACAAGAAGGGAGGGTTCGGTGCAGTCCTCATTGTTTTTAAAGAAGCCTTAAGGTAGTTAGTGGTCAAAGAAAACCTTAGAAATTTCATAATTCTGCCTCAAGACAAATTCTAGCTGCTTAGGGAAAAGGAGGGTCAAGAAATAAGGAGACCCAAAACTGAGTGGACTGGAGTGGGGGGCATGGAAGGGAGTGGCTGCATCTGAGGTGGTGATATATCAACAATTGAGCCTGTCTTATGTGTGTCCCTTAGAGGTATTTTGTAGAGAAATATGCTAATTCAAAGATATCTAACTAGTTTCACATTTAGTTCTGACTTCAAATCTTAGAGTGGCAGAGCAGCTGTGCCTGGAGGCAATACAATCTTATTTCTATAAAAATCTCTCAAAGCTCCATATATAAGCGGAAGAGTAAAAATAGATAATCAAATCCAAATTAAGGCTATTAAGAATTGATTTAGTGTAAAGATAATATAGTAAGATTTTGTTTAGGTTATGGATGTTCACTAAAAATATATAATACTTGTTTGCCTAAAATTTTGATTATGTTTTATCTTATTTTGTCACAGTTAAATAGTTTTATCATTAGGGGTTTTAATTGCATAGAGTTTATAGAATTCTTTCTGATTACTCTATATCCATTTAACTGGAAAAAAATTCCCACTGTACTACTTATAAAAAGAGAACCATCTAATGAGGATGCAATCAAATTGCAGTTGAATGCTGCATGAGGTGTGGCCTGACAAATCGTATTGAAAAACCCTCGTCATAAAAGCTTTACAGAGTTTGCAAAGAGTACAGGGGAAGAGAATTCCCTGAGGAGAGTAGAATTAATGTCCTCTGAAGACTGCTAGTCACTCAGGGTCATACCAGAGGTTATAAAGAAAACAAGTAATCACAAAAAGAGAATGAGGAAACCAAGTTGAGCCTCCATGACAGGCCCCACTGCTGTGCCCTGCTTCCCATTTCTCCATCTCGTCATGCCTCTCCCTCACCTCCTCACCTCATCCATTCCCAAGGTACAACCTTGCCATTCTCCTGCTTTGAAGATTTTCCTTCAAGATTACTCATTTGCTTATCCATATTAGCAATTCTCTTTTAAGGTCCTAACCTAGAGATCCTGGCCTGGATTCTTTCTGCACACGTTGCAGCCCATCCACAATGGCATACAGATGGTTTCAAAGTCCTTTCAGTTCTTTCTTCTCACTTACATTTCTCACTTTATTTCTATACAAACGGCATAGACCTGTCATTTCATGCTCAGAAACCTCAATAGTCCCAATTTCTTGGCCTGCCATCAGACACTCAACATACTTTGTTCCAATATGGTCCTTTATTTTCCACTGGGGTAGCTGATTTACTAACACCCAAACGCCACAGTATGATGTTTATTACAAAATGCATTAATAAATGTTTTAATGGTCTTGACTTAAAAGAGGAAATTTTACTGTTTTGTATGGACTACAGAAAATCTTTAGGCTTGGAATACTCTGTGTTGAATAAAGAAATGAGATGATGCACTGTACTCATCAGCAGATGCCTTCTATGTTTTACTGTTGTTACATTTTGCTTGACTAAGTAAGGAAAAGAAATTTAATAAGTAGCCCTGCACTTCTAAGGAGTGAGTTATCCAACCAAGATTACCCCTCCATCTGATCCAGCCTCGGGAAGCTTAGATTCTATGATCAGATCTCTCTTTTTGACGACAGACAACATTAAGGGAGGAGATGAGAGGGTTAACTGTTCACAACTGGGACTTCAGCAATTGGCAATTAAATCCCACTTATGTGAGTGACATTCAGAGACTCGATTTTACTCAGAGCTCTATTAGTCATTCCACTACAGCCCAAACATAAACTTGTCTATTCATGTAACATGTTTTTACTAAACACCCGCGTGCCAGGTACCCATTCAACTAAGCACTGGGGCTACTGTCCTCCACAGGACAGACATCCTTCTGATGGCCTGTCTCCACTCTAACGAAACTCGTGAGTGATGTGGAGTACAGACACCTAGTAAACCCGTTTCAAGGGTGTGTTGTAAAATGGGAAGGCTCGGTGTCACTGGAGTGCACAGCCCTACAAGGTTCTGAAGGGTTCAAAAAGAACCCTTGAGAAGCTCACACACGCCGCTGCTCTGCAGCCCTGTTCGACTCCCTCCTTGGGCTTTGGCCCCCTTCCCACTCATCCTTCAGGACTCAGTTTGATATCAGATCCTTGGAGAAGACAAACCTGGACTGCTCTTTCTGACTTCCTGGTCTGGCCAAAACCTTGTGTGTTACCTCTATCCTGACATTTACCAAAAGCAGGGGAAGTTACCGGTCTCCTCCCAACTGGAAGGTGCATTCTTGGAGGGGATCCCTATATCGTCAGGTGCCTCACAAGTTCTTCCTATGCTTCGCTGAATACTTATCAAGGGAAAATAGTAAGCACTTAATTTCTGCCTAGGCCTTAACAGCCAAAGCAAAGGACATCAGGTAATCGTTTTGGAAAAAGCATTTTGGGTAGAGGTTTGGAGCATGCAGAAGGGCTGGATTACTCAGTACTAAGATTTGGATGCTTCTGAAGCCCACTGGAGTTAGAATGCTTGAGTCAGTTCACTAACGTATATACTGGGGCATTTCAGTCTCGATGTTGCAGAGGATACTTTACCATGACTTTTGGATTATGATAGAAAAGATGCTCCGTATATATAGAAGTAAAGCTACGAAAGCTGGGACCATAGCTATGATTTTAAAAGACACAGATAATACACAGAGTGAAAGCTATATAGACAATAAAAGATTAAAATTACAGCTGATAAGCTTAAATTTGGGCTTTAGATATATATTTTTAACCTAAGCATTCTATGATATTTCTAATAGAGCACAAGTTTATTAAAATTAATATAGTTGTTTTAATACTGAGTTTATTAAAAGGAATACAAAGTAATTATAATTAATTCCAGATTATTCGTATATTCCAAGTCTCAGACTAGGAAACAGTGCTATCTAGTGGTGAAATCTGGGAACAAGCGATGAGGCTCACCAGAGGCTGGAGACTGTTGAAGGGTTGGCTCTTACTAGCTACAGGAGGAAAAGAATGTACAAAGGAGTCATCACTGTAAATGTGGGAAGAGGATGAGACACTGATTCAAGAAGTTGTGCTAAGAGTGCCACACAACAAAGAAATTAAAAACCTGAACTTGAAATTAGATAGGCCTGGGCATTAAAATATTGCATGACTTTAAACAAGCTATTGGGCCTGTTTAATCCTTTATTATTTTCAACTATGAAATGGAGATAAAAAATATTGATTATTTTATAGGATTATTGAGAAGATTAAATAAGATGATATGCATAAAACATTCAGCACAGTCCTTGGCATTTAGTAAGTCAAATAACTCAGTAAACAATTAGCTTATAATTATATTATTATTTTACTTAGGATAGAAATGAATTTCAAATAACTGTAAAAAATCTCATAAATCTTTAAAAGTAAGCTGTGAGTTCAATATCAGCAAATATGTACTTGTAGAAAATATAAATACCAGACATTAGTTTTCATTTAAGCACATGGAAGCAAATTAAAAAGTAAAATAGGTTCAGTGTTACACTTCAATCACATAGTTCAGTTGTAGAATTAGTATTTTCATTGAAAACAAAGTAATTTTTAGAAACAGAAAGATTGAAAAATGAACTCCAAAATATTAACTTATTCTAAAAATAATCAGTTTCCTTTTGCAATGAAGATATTTTCCTTAACCAAATCCTGCATTTTTCAATATCTAGTATAATAAAGCTATTTGTATACACACAATTCTTATAGATAAATTTGGTCATTTAGATTTTTTTCTGCTTGGTTAGAAATGTGAAGGGAAAACACAACCCGAAATATCAATAGAAAATAATTTCTACAAATGTTTGAATCCATTACATTTATATTAAAACAGAGAACTTGATCTTTGTGATAGATCTCCTTTTGCTTGCTGTATAATCTACTAGCTTAATTATCACAATAGCCTTAGAACTTAAGTCATTACACATAGCTTTATAAAAATGCAAAGCTCATTTGCTTTTATATAATAAACAGAAATACCACAATTTATAAATAATTATATTGAGTCATTATATCCCAGACATTTTACCAACATTACAGTCACAAGACTGGCCTTCCCAAGGCCAGTCCACAAAGTTATCTTATATAATTTTCCCCTGTACAACATCTAAAATACTTATTTTAATCTAAGCATAGGGTTAGTATACATGCCACTATAATCATATCACAATTGTTGTGTTTGGCTATAGTTCTTTTCTTTATGACTTACAATGGGGGCTGGATTGTCTTATTAATAATTAAAAAAAACTGAGGTACATATATGAAATAAAAAAAGAAATACAATAGGAACTAGAACTATATTATTGACACAGTTGTGCTGTTAACTAGTTCTGGGCTCTTAGGAAGTTTTCAGTCTCTCTAGGTTTCCATTTACTTATCTACAAAACAAAATAATCTCTAAGGTCCAGAATAGCTCTACCTTGTACTTTTTGCCATTTTATGTCACAATGACTTTAAATCATAAACCTAAATTGAATTACTTATCACAATGAACTTCCCTGACTTATTCTAATTCTTTTCTAAAACAAAACCAAAAATGTACTAGAAGTTAAAAAGAACTATTTAAAATACTGCTACAGACTTTGATATTTTCTCTCATTTATTAAGCACCTACTACATATAATTTACACTGAGCAGCAAGGACCCACAAAACTATTTTTTGTTTTGTTTTGTTTTGTTTCTTTGTTTTTGAGTTGGAGTCTCACTCCATCGCCCAGACTGGAGTGCAGTGGCCGCTCCCGGCCACCACAGCCTAGGCCTGCCGGGCTCCGGCGATCCTTCCGCTTCAGCCTTCCAAGTAGCTGGAATTACAGGTGCGCACTACCACGCCCGCCTAATTTTTGATTTATTGTAGAGAGGAGGTCTCACCAAGTTGCCCAGGTGGGTCTCGAACCCGTGGGCTCAGGCAATCCCCTCACCTCAGCCTCCCAAAGCGTGGGAGTACAGGCTGAGCCACCGAGCCGGCTGCCACAAAACTATTAAGAGATCATTAGAACAATGTCTTTTTATTTTTTACCTGATAGTTATTTTAGTCTACCATAGACACTTGGCACAAGTTTCTCTCTTAGTCACGTTAATACTTCTAGAATAACTCATCAGTACCCAAAAACTGAATAAAATCTGTCAATTTGGTTTCCATTTACAGAGTGAGACTGTTATCAAAGTTTATCACCATCCTTTGGGATAATCTCACATGGAAAAAATAGCACCTATAATTTAGAACACAAGCACTTAACATGGAGGGAAAAGAACCAAAGTAAATAATACTCAATCTACATGAAAGGGCACCCTGAACAGAGGAAGAGGGTTCCATGTGGTTGGGTGCATAAATTTTTGAGATGAGTCAGTCTTAGACAAATTCAGAGACTAAGTTAATTCACCTTTTTAGCGATTTTAGCATATCCTTCCATGATAATATCACATGAAGCTTACATATATTTATGATTTTGCCATAATGCTGGTCAAAGTATTTTTAAATGTACTGGCAGATGTGGTAAAGCGGGTGAGAGAGTCAACACTTCAAACTGTATCTTAACACACAGTAAAACAGTAGTACGAGAGCACATGGCTTTTGACAACACTGATCAGAAATGTTTGAAGATACATTCAAATAATGGTAGTAGCAGTAGTAGTAGTAACAATAATAATAATGATGATGATGATGATGATGTTGATAATAAAACATTTTCTTGAGACCTGAAAGAAGAACCCGAGATACAACCTCAAGGCAATGATGTAAGGATGAAATATATAATAAGTACACAATCTTAGTACACTATTTTCATTATACTGAAACTTAAGAACTTCCAAGCAGTCTACTAAAATCACAGATCCATGGGATAAAAATTAGATAGAAAGAATATACAATTTATGAATATGGTTTATTACCATGGTTACAAACTTTCAGAACAGGCCTCTGAGACATTGGGCTGAGACTTTGCCGAACATCTGTTAAAAAAATATATAAAAGAAACAATATAAAGGTCTGTTCATCTCAAGAAGTATAACAGTATTAGACATACTTTTTACCAAGGTTAAGTATTTCTGGTAGCAAAGTAATGCTTCAATACCCTGAAATACTTGAAGCAGTAATGTTATGACTTTTACTTCCCATTTAATTATGCCACTGTAAACTCCACTGGGATAAGGTACATATGGTTCTTTAGATGAGACTTGTCACACTAATCAGGATTTTCTAGGTTCAGTGCATTGATTTGTAAATGTGCTACTGACATCGGCCAACTGGAATGCATCTCTCTGACATTTGTCAGTGCAAGGGATTAAGCAAACATAGGAAACTTCCAAACAGTTGCTGCCCACAGCACTGCATTCTTGACATATGACTCTAAAAGAACTAAGAAAAAAAGACTTCTTCTCTGTGATAGTTCCTTAGAAAGTAACACGAAACAAGTAGAGTGTTCACCTTTAGGCTTCGGTGTCCTTTTTCTTCTGTCGCGGAAGGCAGCCCCAGACTGCAAGGCCTCCAGCAGACTATCCATCACTCCTGTCTCATCACCCTCTGTGAAAAGAGATGCAGGGAATTCCATCAGCCCTCAGGGTTACCATAGCAATGTCAGAGCACACACAGAAACTGGTGACGGTGGTGGTAGGGGAAAAAAAGATCAGATGCCAAGACTAAGCCAGTAATTTCAAAATAAGACAAGACTTTAACTCTCTCATAAATCAACTATCTTTTAATGAAATCTGTCTCATTAGTGCCTGTGTTGCTGTCCACTAAAGAGGACCAAGTCCCATTGATTCACTTTAGAACACTGCTTTTATAGTCCAATGGCATAATAAGTTTAAATGGAATGTGGGTCTAGTCATGTCTGAGTCTCGGGTTACCATAAATCACATTTTAGTAGAAATGAGCAATTTTCAAGGCATCAACCTCTATTCTAAAATCAACCAGGTATGGAGTGTTTTTGTTGTTGTTATTGAGATTGTGCTATCTAAACTTGTCATACAAAATTATATTTCCATGTGAACATGCTCCCAACAATTGATTTTCCATATCAGAAGATAATCGTCCCCTGACTTGAGATGACACAGAACAATCATGACAAAATCTTATAGAATGCATAGGCTTATTTTCTGTAATAAAAAATAAATCAAAAGAGGCTCTCAGAAATCTAAAGGACTGTATTCCATTACAATTAGTTTAAACTGACATTCTGTGTATAATTAATGAAGGTTACGGATCTAGAGCCAGGTCTCTGTACAAAGAACAGATTCAGCTTGTAATATTTATAGGTGTTTATAGTTATAATACTAAATATTATCCAAAGAAAGCAGGAGAAAAAGCTTCAGAGGAATTACTTGCCCAACCCCGGTTCGGGGAAAACCCTAGGGACTTTTTGCCCTTCCAGAAAAGGTAACCTGTAGGCATTTTCTAAGAATTCTATGGCTGGTTTACTGCTATGTTTAAAATAATAGAAAGCTATTTTCCTCTGGGTTTTTGTTTTCCTTTTTGAGACATAATCCCTTTATAGAGAACAGCTGACATGTGAACACATAGACTTCAAATAACGTACTCATTTACAGTTTATAAACAGATATATACATCTAAATATGTATCAGCCCATTTTCCATCTGGTTCTATTTCATAATTTTAGAAGAGTACTAAGCCTTGTGTTATCAAAAGAGGTGGGTGAGAAATAGAGTATTTGAGGTTGTTAATTTACATATAAATTTAATTCTAAAGTGGTCTGATAGCTGTTTTAATTCAAATAAATTAGATATTTCAGACAGTTTAATAAGTTGCTATCCAGCTATTTATACTCTAACTCAACTATATTTTTTCTCAAGCAAAACAAAAAACAACAAAAAGTCAGCAGGTAACATCAAATATTTAAAGAAGCAAAAGAAAACATTAAAAATCTAAAATTAAAATTTTAAATCTTTTTCAAGCAAGCATGAGATTTAAAAAAATCCTAATATTGAAATAAAACAGAAACAAATGAACCTGTTATCATATTAACAGCATTAATTACAAAGGAGAAAAATGAACCTAAGTAACTTTTGAATACTTCAATACATATATCTTAAGGAAAAGAACACTACAAAGAAAATTTAAACTTTCTTCTTAATAAATTGCTGGTAGTGGAACTGATGTAGTGGTTCTGAAATTATTGTGTGTATACAAGAGTGAGCCAATGGGTAAATATGTTGACGCTGTTGGCAGTGGGGGTACTTACTGTGGGAAAGAAAATACAAATAAGTAACGGCAGAGAAAGAACCATGAAAAATTGAGTTGGATTTACAAATATCAACATAAGCTCATGACTTCAAAAAAATATTTTCCCTAGCTTTATGGAACAAAAAAGTTCAGAAACAATGATCCTACGGTATCAATGAACACATCCACCCCTCATATCTTGGATTTTAAATACCATTACCCACTAAAAGAAACCAGAACACTTAGATCACTTAGAGTAATGGCTGACTTCTAGCCATGGAACAGGAAATGAGTCAGGAACATATTGTACGAGAAAGTAAGAAAGTGTTCAAAAACAGGGATATGTTGAAAGGACAGAGAAGACAGAATAAAGGGTTGTCTTGGTCAAATTTAGGACAATTGTGTATTAAATAAATAATGATGGGAATAGATTTTTACACATTGGAAAAAAGGATTATGCACTCATACCAATACTAAAAGATAGTAATAAAAATGTGGGAAGGAAAAGTTCTACTTTACAGAGGAATGTCTGCAATAGATGTCAAAGATACGAGAAAAATAGAAAACTCACCCACCATATTACATCTCACATAGTAAGAAATGATCATGAAGAAATCATCAATTGTTGCAAAAACCATTGTGTATATTGTGTGTAAGGCCGTGGAGGAACAGGATATGGAAAAATTTGGTAGCTACCACTTTACCCAAATAATCAAATTTGACATTATCGATAATGGGACTGACCTACTGACATCAACTGCCTCCTGAAGCGATGCATAACATGACCTGTGTAGTACTTTGCACAAAAATATTTAACGTGACTCTAAATGCAAGGAAACAATCATAAAAATCCAAAGCCAAGGATATTCTGTGACATAACTAGCCTAGGACCTAAAAAACTATCAGTATCGTGAAAGATCAAGAGAGGAAGGAGAGAGAAAAGAAAAGGCCAGCAAACTATTCCAGACTAAAGGAGATTAAGGAGACATGACGATGAAATATAGCAAAGTCCTTGATTAGCTCCTCTTCAGGAAAAAGTTACAAATGACATTATTGGGATAATCTGGGAAATTTGAGTAAGGACTGGATATTAGGTAATTATATTGTACCAGTGCTAAGTCACCAGAGTGTGATAACTATATTATGGTTTAGTAGGATAATCTCATTGTTCTTAGGTGATAGATGCTGACAGGTTTAGACTCACTAAGCAACTTCAAGTTTCACGCTTTCTATTTCATGCCTTTGAACATGCTGTTCTTGGAACAAAACATCTGTCTTACTTCCTTCACCAAGCTAGCTTTTACTTCTCCTTCAAGACAGAGAACTGAGAATGCTTCCCTGACTCATGTGGGCAGAATTAGGTGCCCTTCTGTGTCCTAAAAGCATGTAGTAAATATAGCAATAAATGCTTTACAATATTGTATTGTTTACTTGACTATTTCTACCACTAGACTATGAGCTCATAGGGGACAGGGGTTACAGATTTCATTTATCTTTAACACCTAGCAAAATGAAAGTGTTCAATAAATTTATGTCGACTACTGACATAAGTTGATGATACCACAGTGATACCATAGGGTCATAAAATGATGAAAATGGTCAGAAGGACTAACCCTCCAGGAGAATAACGCATAGATGAGCAGGGTTCCGGGAAAGTGCTGGGAGGACATTCCCCCACTGATGTAAACAACACAGTTTTGTTTCTTCCTTTTCCCCTGACTCATTTGTCAAATTTTGTTGACTGAAACTCCCCAATATCTTCTGAACTGACCTGTGGTTCCTTTGTCAACTACACTTTCTCTTGGCAGAACAGAAATGAATTCTCACTTGGGAGAAAAGTGCATGAATTACTGGAGATGTCAGGCTTCCTAGTGAAGAGTAAGTGGGAGTTAGTTGTGGCAGGGACTGGGGAAGGAACAGCATTCTTGGCAAAAGGAATAGTAGGTACAAAGGTAAAAGTTATGAATAAAAACAAAAAGTGAAGTAAAATAAAGTATTTACATGATTCATATTTACATTTTTATAACACAAACCAGAGAAATTAAAATCGGTCATTTTTATTGTGGCCTAGAATTCAGTTTCTCTAACTACAAGCCGATTTGTATTCAAAATATTTATAGCCTCTCTTCTGCTGTGAAAACTCTTTTAAATAAATAGACTACAACAGTCAAAGCCTTTCTCTATCTGAATGGACATATCACCTTGTTTAATGTGTAAATGGTATTTTAGAAATCGCCTGGTGTCAGGGAAATGGAGACCTGAGAGTTAAGGATGAGGTATTTCTAAAGCAGAATCAACAGGGCTGGGGACAGAAAGAAGATGGAGCTGCTGAGAACTCGTCTGAGGCTTCTGGGGCCCAACTGGAGGAGGAGAATATATGAAAAAACTTTAAAAATCTTATTGATTTTGTCAGGGGACAAAGGTTGAAGATATTGAGTTTCCTTTTGGGCATGTTAGCAGATGGTGCTGGCAGGGACCTCCAGGTAACTCCTGCGAGTCACTGGAGATGCTAGTCTCCAATTCAGACAAAACAGTGGGCAATATTTTTGGAAGTAATTTCCATATTGCAAAAAATACTTTTCAGCACTCTGGAAGTTCATATGACTGAATCAGGAGAGGTGGCATCTTGGTAACCACCTAAATCTAAGTCAGTGATCTGGCAGGAACACTCTTTCCTTTATTCCATTTCTTCAGCCAAGGTATGACACTGAAATTTCATATAACTAAGGATACAAAGAAGATGCTGAAGGTTCTAGAAAGCTGAAAACAAACAAACCAAAACAGGTCATGTACGTAACAAGAAATCAGAACCAGACTGAATTTCTCGACAGCAACACTGAATTGCAAAAGACAGGCAAGACATGGTTTCCAAATTCCAGAGAGAAATAATTTCCAGTGAAGAAATGGTTGCGTTGCCAAGAAGATGAGGACAGAAAATGGATACTTTTCAAACATGCAAGTGAATACACATGCTATTTTAGAAAAAGACTAGAAGATGTGTTTTGCAAAACAGGAGGGGTGGTCAGAAAAAGCAAAACATGGGATCCAGAAAGGTGGAAGGGACAACAGGGCAAAGTGGCAAAAGGATCTCTAAGGTGTCCAGGCCCAGGACAGCCAGTTCAGATCACATGGGTCACATGGAGGAGCCGGGCTGCAGAACTCAGAGCAAATCTGTGGTGGGCCAACCTGCAAAAGTGATTGCTGGTTATTTCACAGGTCTATCTGAGGGCTTGGACAAAACAGTAACACGTATGTATGTACAAATGCCCAACAATTATTTTAAAACTTTGTATTAATCTAGAAACAACAATGTCATCCAATAGGAAATGCCATGATCTGGATGAATATGTTGGAACTTAATCTTCAACGTGATAGTATTAAGAGGTTGGGCCTTTATGAGGTGATTAGGTCACGAGTGCAGAGATCTCATGTCTGGGATTAGTGGTCCAATTAGTTACCTGCACCACAGATGGCAAATTACCTGACCTTCCCAACCCTCATTCTTCCCTCCTTAATGTTAGAATGGGAAGAGCAGCACCCACTGCACAAGGTTACTAAGAGGATTAAAGGAGACAAATCGTGTGCAGTGCTCAGCAGAGTGCTGAACCAGCATTCATCTGTGTTGTTTGGTTACTGACATTATGGAAGAGCATGAGCTCTCTTACAGAGCATACAGTGATAAGCCATCTGAGGGTAATTCACAATACAAACACATAGTAGAGGAAGTTTTAGGAAAAAAGGATTCATGTCGACCATTTCTCGGTGTGTTTACTTTGCATGGCTTTCACAGCTCCTCCTCCACTCTTCATGGTCTCCAGGCATCGCTGACATATTTTCCTTTGGACTCATCATATTTAATGATTTTAGAAGTAGCAAGTGGTGTAAAGATACACCTGGAATTTGCAGTGGGTAAAGGGAAAGAAAACGCTGTTTCCCCAAAGATACACAAACTCATAGCTCATAGTTGAACTCAAATCTTTCAAAAAAAAAACCTTGAGACAGGTGCCCTAATGCAATCACATAAACTATTGTTCTATGCTTTGGCTATAGAGATGTTGGGAAACAGATCATATGGCTTCTCTTGGTAATCTAGTTCAGTCTTTAACCATTTAGAACAAAGCTCAAAATACCACTTAAACAAGACAGCAAAAAGACAGGAATAACTTCAAACACAGTCTTTGAACTTGTTTTAATCCAGATGCGAAATTAAAAATTTGAGTCAAGGGAGTTAGAGAGTCAACTTTCATTGGGATTTAACTGATAAAATGATAATCAGAACAGTTCTCTTTTATGCTGTAATTAAATGACTGGTTCAACCATAAGAAACAGAATTTGGTGGGAAAAAAATACAATAGTTTATATTTGTTTTCTCCTCTATTCTTCATTATTTAACCAACTTGAATTAAATATATTTCTTGTTATAAGTTTAAAGAAAAAATTAGACTATTTTACAGAGAGCAAAGGTTTTTTCTTGTGGACATTCTCAAACAAGAACAGTTAAGAGCAAAGTTAAAGAGTCAAACTCCTAGGCTTAAATCTTTACTCTTACTCTTACTAGCTGTGTGCCCCTTAAGAACCATCCTGACCTATTTGTGCCTCCTCAAATCACATGATGAGGATAACAGCATTTACATCAAAACCTCCATCTGAGGCTCCCTTTCAGCTAAGCTAGGGGTGATGCATTTCTACCCAATAAGACATACGTGGACATCTGCTAAGGTATTTCTAGGAATCAGAGGGGTATATGTTGAGAACTACATTTCCTCTTTTTCCTGTCTTAAATATGGACTGGAATTGTGACACTTATGGCTGCTGTCATATGAGGCTGACTCCTTCCTATCTTGAAGACGCCTGGATCTGTGGCATCCATCATGTACCTATGAGTACAGACCACAGGGCCATTCTTCCAGTTGCTCTATATAAAATGTAAGGCTATATTTTCAAAGCTTAAGTGGAAAACATCTTATAGATACATTAGAATGTATACATCGTAATTACTATGTAATTTATTACACTGTATACAAATTGAATCTAAATAAGTTTATGTTTTATACTAAATAGAATTATAGAAATGGCATTCATAAAATAAAAAATTAACAAACTCTCCAACTCTAAAAAAGAATCTATTATTGGATGTCACAAATAAACTACAATTCAATTTTAACCATATAAACAATCAGGAAAAAATGATAATATAAATATAATGTAACAACTCATATGGTATTGTTATTAATTCTTAAGTTTTAAATTTCTTATGATTTAATTCTATTATGAGAAAATTATTTTGGCATTACAGTCAGTTTAACTCATAAAGATATCTAATTTACTGTCTTCTGGATTTTTAAAAATCAAGTTCTTTCATTTTCAAAATTAATGAAATAATTGTTGCTATAGTCAGTCTTGTATGTTATGTAGGGTCTGGGATGCTGAACAGATGCCTTCAGTTGCAAAAGCACAGAATGTCAGGGAAAAAAATAATGTATCTTTTTAAATACATATGTGGATATGAAGTGATAATGACATTTAACAAGATGTGACTCTCACACAGTGAACACCCTCAACCCTTTAATCACAGTAACCCAGAGAGGAAAAGGTTAATTGCATGCTACCACCATTCTGGGTAGAAGTTTCACTTGTCACCCACAAGAGTGTCACTGTATTCTGAGAAATAAGCATGACAAGCTTAAGCGTGGCAAATACTAACTTCCCATTGAAGATATATTAGAATATGTCTTAGATTTGTTTTGATATTTTCTGTTAATGAATAATTTTAAAAAATAATATCTTCTCTTTAAAAATAAAAATAATTTTCAATGGCTTTTATTCGCCTGAAGTTTTTGAACAAAGAATGAAATGATTTCAGATAAAGAAAACGCTTAATTCAACATCAAGAATCAAAAAAAAAAAAAAAAAAAAAAAAAAGGAGAGGAAGGAGCTAGGGAATGATGTCGGTAGCTTCACAGGAATTTTCTTTCAGGAGAAGCTGGGATGAATGGGCCCGAGGCCACGAGAAGCAGGCGAGTGGGGCCTGGAACCCTGCATGAGGCCCAGAGGGGCCAGCAGTCATGCTCTGACAGCAGCATATGGTGCGCACTGGAAGAAGGGGGAGTAAGGTCAGGGAGGCAGGCTGCGGGAGCCTGAATTCAAGGCTGAAGAACTGCCACAGAATGTTTTTGAAAGGTGTGAAATAATCAAAACTGTACTTCACGATGATTAAAGCTGGCATAGTGTGAAGGTGTCAAGCCTGGGTGACTGGGAAAATGGTGGTATCATTAACCCAAAATGAGAACATGAAAATCAGGCTTTATGTGGAACATGACAAGTTAGCTTTTAGATGAATTGATTTTTAAGAACTGGCAGAATATTCAAACTGTTTTGTTCAAGAAGTCATTGGAATTACAAAACTATAGAGCCTATAGTTTAATTCTACAAATAAACACCAAGCACTAAGTGTCAGGCTCTGAACTGGCCCCAGCCCCTGTTCCCAGTCTAAGAGTCATTTCAACCCATAATCAGGGAATACCTATATAGTGAATGCTACAATCAAGAAAGCAGCAAGCTATGACATTGCTTAATACTGAGGCAGAAGAGGGCAGAGTCATAGCTATGACTGTCCCATGACTATTTCGGGGGTTATTTTTTGAAACCTGTATTTGTACTTCCATTTCTGAAGATAAGTTTTTTTGTTTTTTTTGTTTTTTTGAATTGGAGTCTCACTCTGTCGCCCAGACTGGAGTGCAGTGGCTGCTCCCGGCCACCGCAGCCTCGACCTTTGTACTTTAAAACACAGGATCCCGTAGATTATCACAGTAAACAGTGTAAAGTCGTTTTTAGCATTTTGGGTGTTAAAAATATTGTTTAAAACCCATCTCACTGCTGGCAATCTTGCAAAAAGTAATTTTACCAGATTCAAGTTCTTGGTTCATTTTTAATATGAAATTTTTGTTCACAGTACTTTAAGTAATATCTTTTTTTTTCATTTCAAAGGAGAAACATACATTTATTCTACCTAATATGGTGTTATTTCCCATCCCTTCTGCAATCAGATGATGAAATCAACCCATTAGTATTAAAAACTGAAAAAATTTAAAAATCCTAATCAGAATAACAACAACACAGTTTTGAAAGAAAGGATGTCAGCAAGAAAAGGCGAATCTGAATGAGTAAAAAGTGGGAAGGAAAAGGAATTGAGATATACTCTCAGAAGAAAGCAAGTAAGAGAAAAATGAAGAGGTGACAACTGAACTTTTAATGAACTCACTAGCAATTGCGAAAAAAAAAACTGGAGTTAAAAATGTGCAAAACTATCTCAAAAGAACAATGGAAGACACCCCGAACCCATAACTTCAAAAAGCTGACAAAATAAATACAGAAGTCCCAAAATAAAAGATAAGGACACACACACACACAAAAACCAAACAAACAAACAAAAACTTAGAGAACAATCTTATTTAGGAAATAAAGAATACATGTGACAAAGAATAAAAAACTACATAAGATATACTTGAAACTACCACTGTGACTGAAAAAGCCTGTGTGCTAGGGTCTGTGTGGAGCTTTTTTATCTAGATTTCAAATTTAATTCTTCAATCCACTTGTGCAAAGTAGCTCTTGTCAGATACATTTTAAAGTCAGAAAACCTGGAGCTCAAGGAGGTCAAGTCAGGTGTCCAAAGCCCTACAATAGGTAGGCAGCAACATGGAGATGTGAACAAATATCTTTCTAATTCTAAAGTAAAATTCTTTCTACTGTAGACTTTTCTTGATACAAAGGTGTTACATGATAGTCCAAAACCACTCAGATACTTAGCTTTGTTAACTCATGTTTAAAGGTGTTGTAGGAAATGCCCTAACTCAAAAAGAGATGGTAGCTTCAGAGCTGGGGACTCAAGCAAGCAGGCCCAAGGCAGCTTCCTCCCAATCACTGGGAACTAGTGCCTTCCCCAGAGCTTGACACTCAGAGGAGACTCCTTCCTCACAGAGAAAGACAAGAAAAACACCCTCCTGAGACCAGGAGTATCTGAAATACTAGAATTAGTTCAATCTGCAGTGGCCTCCCGGCCCCTCCCTACAACCTAGCCACTGGTGATTTCCATACTTGGGTCAAAATCTTGACCAGCTAAACCACCGTCACTGGTCACCACTGCCCAGGAGGTATGGCCCTCTTGATCGTCATCTCCTCTAGCGTCATTAGCACAGACAACTTCTGTACTAACTCAACTTCTTCAGCAAACACCCCCTTACTTCACTTGTTATTTTAATTGAAAATGGGCTCTAACTGGAAGCTGGAGGATGACCTCCGCTGCCCCCTTCTGGTGGACACTGCTCATTCCTCATGTGCCTCAAGTCTGTGGTGCCCAGGTGGAGAATAGGGGGTGTCTGCTTTCTACCTGATCATAGCTGTGTCGTCAGACTATGGCTTTGTTCCCCTCATGTGAAAAGCACTCTCCTTTGAGGCTTACATCAGCCAGTTACAGCCATCCCTCTGGGTCACTGTCTCCTAGTCATACTCCAGACTACCCTCCCACTCAGAAGAGACTGTCAATTGACTCAGTCTTGTCTTCAAGCCTGATTTTGGCACCATCCTGGGTAACACCTAATCCAGCAGCCGATCCTCTGAGCTCCCTGACCTCCTCATCTTCCTTCTACTTTTCATTACCCCCGCCACAGCCATGACCTGAGCCTTGTCACCATCCAGAACTGTTTTACTCTAATAATTTAAATTCATACAGACATTCCTTGCCCCTGTCCTCCTCATTCTTCTCTTTTCCTGTCATCTGTCCATGAAACTAACTGCTCCCCACCCCATGTCCTGGCCCCACTGTCTTCCTACCCTTGACTAACTAACTACCTTAGAGTTTGGGCTTCATCACTTTGGCCATGGTTCACCAGCCAATATGTTACTTCCCTCCTCCATTCTTCTTTTCCAGACTCCCAGTAAAACATAAATAAATGCAACATTTCATCTTCTTGGTACCATACCCCAGACGCTGAGGTAATTAATCGTGGTGAAAAACTAACACCGGGGATCAGGGCTAGTCCATACCCGCAGTTGCTGGATTCTTACTGCTATTCAACACTCTTATCTTAGGAGGCTCCTCCCTGAGAGGGTCTGTTGTGAGGCTTCCACACTTCCATCAAGCTTCCCAATCAACAATCACCTTTCTCCTATTTCAGAAAGAAAACGGAAACCGCTTGATGAAACTCAACTTCGCACCATTCAAGCTACAAATGCACCTGCCTCTGGGCCCAGCCTCTCCTCCTTTTTACCCATCATAATAGCAGAGCAAGTTGCTTTCCAAGACAATTTACTCCTCCACACCTCCTTCTGCTGCCTTCGGCCATACTCTATTATCATTCTCTCCCAAACTCCCCCCTCCTTTATCATTCCTTCCAGTCTGCAAAAAACAAATTAAAACACCTGCTTTGCCCTCCTGGATGGCCTAACACCCCTAGTCACTACCCTTTCTTACTCACATCTCAATCTCATCTCTCATATCCATCAATCCTCTACCTTCTCTTTTGGGCAAAAGTCAATGGGACGATTATCAGTCACGTAATGACATGATCTATTGGCAGCATTTGATAATGGTGACTACCCCTTCTCCTTTGAAACGGTCGCTTCCCTGGACTTCATGACATCAGACTTCCTTGATTACCCCACTACCTTCACAGCGACTCCTTTCCGAGGTCCCTTATGGGCTCTTCTTCTTCTGTCCATTCGTATGCCATTCCTCACATTCTTCATTGGCGATTTATTCATTCCACGGCTTCATGTACTTAGAAATCCAAAGTTTTTATCACCAGCACAAGCTCTACTCCTGAGTTCCAACTAGGGTGACCAGCCATCATGGCAAACAGGACTTTCAGAGCTAAAACTGGGAGAATCTTAGGCAAACTGGGATGAGTAGGTCACTCACTAGAAATAGTAGGTCCTATGGATGCCTCCAACATAACACAGTCTGTCACAAATTTTGACTTTATCACGGTGTGAAGACGATACATATCCAGTAGAAACCATGCTTCAAGCACCCACACAACCATCCTGGTGTTCACTTTCAGACAGTATTTAATAAATTACATGAGACAGTCAACATTTTAAAAAAAAATAGGTTCGTGTCAGATGATTTTGTCCAACTGTAGATTAATGTAAGTGTGCTGAGTGTGCATTTATATGTATAAAAGTGTTTCTGTATCTCTAAGCACTGAGTTCCCAGTCACTTTTCTTATTAGGGGAATATTCAATAGAATTTATACAATCTGTTAGTACCTTCAAGTCCTCCTCAGTGAAAGACAACAATAAAAAAGTATTACTTGTCTAAAAAGTTCCAGATTTGTTGGAACAGACATCCAACAGAAGATGCAAACATTTCTGTCTTCAGTGGCACATTCTTCTACTATTCAAGTTCTTGACACTAATTTTGAACACCAATTAACCCACTTTAAATATTCTTTAAACATTTTGGAATATTTCTAACTTTGTAGGAATGATTAATTTCCTTCAATAAGCCAAAATAAAGAAGTGCTCTTCAAGTAATGAAACTCTGGGAAACAACTTGCATTAACTTGAGAAAGTTTCGGTCTGGAAGACACAGTACATGCTTTGTAGGTCACCAGGAAAAAACCAGGGTTGACTTTCATAGTTCATTCTGTAAATGGCCCCTGGCTCTTAGTTTTAAATGGCTCCTGGCTGTGTGTGCTCCACCAGATGTTGCCTTTAAATTTGCCGGGATAAGAACTCAATAGAGAATGAATGAAAGCTTTAGGTTAAGAACCTACAAGAGGGGGTCCGACCCAGGAGCCGAGGGACGCCATAGGCTGCTGGGCGCGAATCGTCAGCGCCGGAGCTGGGCTGAGGCGCCCCGCACCAAGAGGCGCCGGTATTTAAGAGATGATGGCATCTGAAACCCACAATGTTAAAAAACGAAACTTTTGTAATAAAATTGAGGATCATTCCATTGATCTTTCTAGGAAAAAGATCTCTAATTTCACTAAAAAGAACATGAAGGACGTTAAGAAATCTCCAAAACAGCTGGTTGCTTACATAAATAGAACAGTTGGACAAGCTGTGAAAAGCCCAGATAAACTACGGAAGGTGATCTATCACAGAAAGAAAGTTCATCATCCCTTT
>CAUYQG010173394.1:0-26009 GCA_963574415.1 Tarsius wallacei
TATTGATCTGGCAGTATTTATTAGGTTTCTGTTTCATGGATAGCCAGGTGTTAGAAGCCATGGTGGGCTGGGAGTGGTGGCTCACACCTGTAATCACAGCACTTTGGGAGGCAGAGGTGAGAGGACTGCTTAAGCCCAGGGGTTCGAGACTGGCCTGGGAAACTTAACAAAACCTCATCTCTACAATAAATTTAAAAAATAGGGCACTCCTGTAGTCCCAGCTACTTGGAAGGCTGAGGCAGAAGGATTGCCTGAGTCCAGCAGGTAGAGGCTCTGGTAGCTGTGAGTGTACCACTGCACTCCAGCCTGGGTGACAGAATGAGACTTCAACTTAAAAAACAAACACACAAACAAAAAACAAAAAAAACAGAAGCTATGGTGGTCAGGAAGAAGTCAAAAGGAGAAAAATATAACAATCTGTTAGTTCCTTTACTGTTAAAACTAGGGGTAATCAAGGATATCTATTAATTCACCACTTATTTTGTTTAATGAGTACATACAGCCCATCCTTGAACGTTGTCAAGACATAAAGGTAAGAAAGCCACAGAGGGTTTCTACCTACATGGAACTTTCAGTCTAACTCAGGGTCTTTTCCCTTGGCGTGAGATTAGCATTTTGGGCTCTTCAAGGGTCATTTAACCCTTTGTTATGGGGCTGTCTTATGCATTGTAGGATGTTTAGCAATATCCCTGGCCTCTACCCACTAGATGCTATTAATATATTAGTAGTAACATATCTCCTCGTTGTGACGATCAAAAAATGCCTTCAGACATTATAAATGTCCCTGAGTGGGGCAGGCAAAATCATTTTCAAAGAATCACTTGTCTAACTGAAAAGACACAGTACTTTTGTCATTATTTTTGACTGATAGCAGCTAAACCCTTTTCCTGTTATTGTGGAATCTTCCACCTAAGAGATTTGAAGGCGGGCAGGGTCCACCTCTATTATGGACTGAATGCATCCTCCCAAAAATTTATGTTGAAGCCTTAGCCCCAATATCATGCTATTTGTAGGTGGAGTTTTTGCGAAGTAATTAGGTTTAGATGATGTCAAAAGAGTGGAGCCCCATCAGAGCATTAGTGTCTTTATAAGAAGAGAAAGAGAGATTACCGTGCTCTCCTTCTCTCTCTCTCCCCGCCCCCTTCTCTCTCTCTCTCTTTCTGCCATGTGAGAACATATGGAGAAGGCAGCCATCTGCAAGCCAAGAAGACAGCCCTTAGGAACCGAATGTGCTGGCTCCTTGATCTTGGACTTCCCAGCCTCCAGACCTATAAGAAATACATGTCTGTTGTTTAAGCCACTCATTTTATATTATTTTGTTATGGCAGCTCAAGCTAACTAATACAACCTTCTTCTATAGAATCTGGAAAATGCCAGAAGTGTGCTTTAAAGACTCCACAAACAGCAAGGGTACAGGCCTAGGCTTGGCTAATCACAAGTATCTACTCCTGGTTTTGTATCCAAAGATAGAGCTGCAAAGAAACAGAGCCTGTAAAAAGTTTATTGGCAGTGATGGTAGGCACAGCAAGATGTAATTTCCAGCACAGAAAAGGAATGATGGTCCCCAAGGCAACCTTGTCCAGAGATAAACAATTTCCAGCATTGAGTTCCTTAGTTCCAGATGAAACACTGTCCTGTTCATATCATTTTGTAACAGGTTGGGATCTTCTTCCAAGTGAATGGGTTTCAAACTTGGTTCTCATGGGTGTTTTACCTTATACACTTTCGATAAATTATTTTTCTGCGTAAGACAGCCCAACTCCATTTCTGCTGTTTGTCACCAAAAACATTGCCTGAGACAGAAGATAAGACATTAAACAGACAATAGCTGATTCCTGAAAACAGACTGAGGGAGGATTGTTGCCCATACTACAGACATAAAGAGCTATTATGAGTAGTTGCCAGTTTCGATGTTTAAAATTTGATATTTTGGCATCCTGCCCTTGGAATCTCTGAGTGTTCTAAAAAGAGGAAACACTGAAAAGTTTGAAGATCTCAAAGGCACTGTCTCAAGTCTTTCCTGAGGAAAGACTAATAATTGGGGGATAAGGTGGGGTGGGAAGTCGAGCTATATAGGGACTTGTGTTGTAGGCTGACGCCTCAGAGAGCTCTCTGAAGCCTGTCCCTCCAGTCCCCAAACTTACCTTGAACTACAGAATGATGGACATGATGCTTTACTAGATTGTTCTGGTGGTTTGGCTTGAACAATTAATGGTTGTCCTTCACGACCTAAGACCTTCTTGGTATCTCTGCTAGTTGAACTCTGTCTGTCTAGCCTTGTTCTCTCAAAACCCTCTGTGAAAGAATTAAATCCTGATGTCTTAACATATCCATTGCTTCAGAGAGAGGAAACTTGGCAAATAATAACGATGATAACTAATATGAGCACATGCCTGTGCCAGGCAGGCACTGTTCAAAGTACCATGCATTTATATGTTTTCCCATCAGCTTCACTACTATAATAAGAAGCAGGTAATATTATTATCCCCTTTGTATAAATAAGAAAACTAAAGCACTGTATGCGGTTAACTAACTTACCATAGGTCACACAGTCAGAGGAGGACAGAGCTGGAAGATTGATAATTGATTGATTTAAGAGCACTTACTTTTTTCTACATAGTGATTAAATCAGCTGACCTTGAAACCATGGGTTCAAATGTAAGCTCTACTCTTTACTAGTTATTAAATTTATTGTGGCCAGGCTCGGTGACTCAGCCTGTCATCCCAGCACTTTGGGAGGCCGAAGTGAGTGGATTGCCTGAGCCCATGGATTCAAGACCAGTCTAGGCAACTTGACGAGACCTCATCTCTACAATTAAAAAAAAAATGAGCTGGGGTGGTAGCGCACGCCTGTAGTTTCAGCTACTTGGAAGACTGAGGCAGAAGGATCACCAGAGGCCAGCAAGTCGATACTTGTGTGGTCATGAGTGTGCCACTGCACTCCAGCCTGGACGACAGAGTGAGACTCCAACTCAAAAAAAAACATTATCGTTAACTTAGTCTCTGTTTTTAACCAATTTTCTCATGGTTAAAATTAATAAATGATAGTAGCATCTAACCTTATAAGGATGTTAGACTATTAAATGAGTTAACTCATATAAAAATCTAGAATAGTACCTGGCACCAAGTAAGCCGTCAATAAATGTTAGCTAATATTATTAATACTGTTATTATTTCTTCCTAACTTAGGCAGATTGACTTGACAGTTTGTGTTCTAACTACTACCCTCCTTACAAGATTCCGTGTCCTCAATTCCTTAGCTAAATAGTTGACACACATTAAGCAGTTGATAAATATTTGATGAATAAATGAATGAATGAATACATGAATTATTGAATGAATTGGTAGAAGACAGAGAACTGAAGCTTATTCTGCCATGTGGAGTTTGGAAGGGGAAACACAAACTTTTTTAGGAAATGCAAATGATCACCTCTGTTTTAAACAATTAATAGATCAGAAAATGTGCTTTCCTTCAAGGGAAAATGACCAGTGTATCTGCAATAAAGAAAACAACTGGTCTTTGGATCTCCCAAGCATCCCCGAGCATTGATACCTCTCACGCCTTCTCTTTGCCTCTTCGTTTGCTCCTAAGCCACAGCGTGGGCTGTGAATTTCATGGCCGTAGCTTACGCCAGTAAAAAGCCTTTCATGCTCTGCTAATGTGGCATTTGTTTGGTAATATGCAGGAGAGAGCATTAAAAATAAATCCAGAAATGGCATCTTATAAATTTGGATTTTCTGTTCTCGTAATTTATAGGAGTTCATGTTAGAGAGCACTGTCTTATGCATAAATACAATTTCTTTGTGAGCTGATGATGGAATTTATATCAAAGGGGGTCGAACATATACTTCATGAACTCAGCATCCGCTATTATAAGCTATTTCATGTATAACTGGAGACAAATGATCTCTCCTCCTGTTTGTCTTAACTTAAAATTCAGTTGGTTTGCTTGAATTCATTTCCAAGGCATAGGCGTGGGGGAAGGGAATCCAAGATTTATACACCTTTAATATAATCAATTCTAAACATATCTTTAGACAAATAATTTAAAAATCTATGCATCACAAAACACCTCTATTAATTTCAGGATACATAGTTTGGTGAATTTTTATGTGACTGTGGGTTTGTGTGTTTAAGGAGATTTTTTTTAAATCCATTCTCTCTTTCCTTTCCCGTCAGAAAGAAATTTTAACAGGAATGTTTTGAAATAAAATCCCACAAGGAAACAATCTCCCCAGACAATTAAATTGGGAGAAGGTCCCCTGAGGGCAGACCAAAAAAAAAAAAAAATTCTGTAAAAATAATTGCTGTGCTGGGTTTCTGCTGTATTTTGGCTTGGTGTAAGCACAGACAGTGGGTGCCTATACATACACTCACGGGAAACACACACACACAGACCCACAAAGTGAGTGTCCTTCCATGGAGCAGGCTTGTGACACTGTTGTGTACAACTACCTGGCCAGACTTGGGCCCTTCTAGAAAGCAGCAGTGATTTGGGGGCTGTAGGCATTATAAAATAACAATCAGGTCATTTACAAGGTTCTGCCAAATATTAACCTTATATCCAATTCTCCTCCAGCCTTTTAGAGTCTCTAATGTGAACCAGGCCAGTGCCCACCCCCCTTCACTTTATCATATTTTATAATGGAGGGGATGGCAGCAGGGAGTGGAAGGAGGGGATTCATACACACTTGTTAGAAATATTTTAAGGGGGTGTGTTTACACCAAGATAATGATGCGGTTTGTTGCCCTTTTTTTTTAATGCCAGAAAAATTGTTTAATTGCCCTCCCCTTCCTTAGGGGAAACTCAGAGGTTAATTCGTCCAAGAAAGTGAGGTTTGCATTTGCCCTGAAGATAACAGAATTACTTGAGCTGTGGTCGAGGGTATAGGAAACTGTGGTTTAAGGCCAGGTGGCTGAAAGTGTTTTGGCAGGGAGGATTGAAGTTATGGTTTTGTGTCTGCGTTAGGGAATTGCTTTGGACAAAGTCATGTAGTAGTGGGTTTAATGCCACTCTCAGAAGTATGCTCAGAGAGCTAATATTGTATTAATATTTATTATTGACAGTTTCATAATTATTTTTAGCACTTCCAAAGAGATCATTTGGACTATAGCCTCAACTTCCTCACTTTTTCCCATGTGCCGGACACTATGGCTGACACATATTATAGACCTGTTTAGCCTTCACAACAATTGCCAGCGATAGACACTGTTAACATCTCCATTTTAGAGATAAGGAAAGGGAGACTTCTTGGAGGGCGACATATGTCTCCCAGGTCAAGAGGCTACAGAACATGAACCTGAATGCTAAACCCCTGGCTGGGTGGTCCGTACTCCTGGGTTCTGCCAGTCTTGGTTTTAAGACAACATTAGCCATCTATGCCTGGATCTCTTCCACAAGCATTTCTAATCTTTACTTTCAAAAGCCAACGAGGCAAAGGCTATGGAACCGTTTTGAGCCATGTCATGGAGAATTTCTATTCTTCTCAAACCATTCATGATCACCAACATTCAATAGATAAGTAATTCCTAAGTAAGTTCGTCTGTTTGAAAAATAGATTGTATTTATTTTCTCTCCCTGCTGAATAAATTCTAGCCAAGTTTTCCTTCTCTCTGTAAAGGTCAATCTTACCTTCCTATGAAGGCCTTGGAGGACTTAAGTGCAATTTCCCATTTTGAAATTGAGCTAGGTGAAGGTTTCAACAATACCAACAACAAAACTGGTCTCTCTAGGTCTTCTCTAAAAAGTTTTATCTCTACTTCATTGAAACCTGAGGTGAAATTTCTTGTCAGTCAGGACACTACATCTTTAGTCTTCTTTGAATGTATTTCTTTCTTTGTGGAGTTGGGCCCAGAGGCAGGGTGGGGGTGTGCAAATTCTTTAGTGAATGGAGTGTTAGAATAAACAGCTCTGCATGAATGTTGGCATAATGTATTAAAGTGAGTACCAACTTATGCAGTCAGGAGAAGCAGTTTTAACAGCAGGGCTGTTATTTTAACAATAGGTTACCAGATCCATTGGGCAATCTGACTAAAAGCCCATATTTATTTCCCTAATTTTATAAACATTTAATAGGTCCTTATTAAACACATCAGCCAGCATGATTTAATAACACAATCAGTCTAGAAGTTTAAGAAAATTGAAAACAGGATTTGAATGTAATGCAGCCACAATTACTGGAGATTATAGGGAATCATTCCCATATGTCTCCAGTGGAGAGCTGCTAATCTCTGTTTGCGTGGAGGTGATTTCCTTTGGAACCCTGCCCAGCCTTCAACAGCACTAGGGCTGAACAAATTAGATTTGAAAGTCCCCAATTTTATGACTAAGGTAATATACTCTGTGTATTTAGAGAAACACTGAGTTCCTATTTTCACTGGCTCTCAAATGCTGGACAGAGACCTTGATTTCATTTAGTTTGGCTCCACTTAGGATATGGTCATAGGTTTGAAAGGGTCAGCATATGTTTTTGTGTGTCTTTCATGGATATTCTAACTCCTCTCCACCCACAATGCTGAAGCGTTTGCATCATGACTTGGTGACGACAGATCTCAGGAATGTGCTGCAATTAGACCTGGAAGACAGCCGGCTTCTAGGGACCTGTGGACCCACACTTCACCAATCTTTTGAGCCCCCATCTCACTCCCTGTCCTCTGCTCTCAGAGCCCTCCAAGTGACTTTTCTTATGCTCAGAGAGTGGCCACCTGGTAAACGAGGCTTTGTTTTTCTCTCTTTCTCAGGCAGTTTCTGGAAAATGTGGACTCTTTGCAAGGAGACAGAACTTCTTGACTCCGAAAAGCAGCAAGGGCCAGTACTAAAGAGTGAAGTCCTAGGAGCTGCAATAGTAGGAACAAAACCAAAAGCAGCTTTTAGCCTGAGACAGGGGTTGCTGTGTCCATCTTCATATCCTTCTCCCATCCTGCCAACTATTTTTGCAGAACTAGAAAAACATCATGGCTCCAGATTACTGAGCACTTTCTATGTGCTAGCACATTCTAATAGTGGCAGGTTTAAGCCTCACAATAACCCATAAGATCAATATCATCACAACACTTTACAGAAAAGGAAACTGAGATTCTGTTGACTTTGGAACTTTGCTGTGGTCTCAGCAAAGCAAGGGTGCAAACTCAGAAAGCTTTGATCTGGAAGTTGCTATTCTTAAGCATTATTTGGAGCTTGTTGCTGTCAACAATGGTAAAGATAATGAGATGATAACCATGCCTCATTGTGTGTATGAAAAGAAAATGTAGGTTTGCCTATGTTTTCATCTTCCCACTCAATCCTAGAGTCCTGATTTTAATCTCTCAGTTTCTTCCTAGTGCCTTTTCCCTTTACAAAATTTCTTTTGGCTTTTGAAGATACAGAGGCAACGAGAGGAGGAAGAAGAAAAAGACCAGAGGAAGAACTCCAGGTGATGTTTAGGAGAAAAGCTGGGCAGCTTGCAGAGAACGAGAGGAAATTTTACAGTTTTGGAGTCAAAACTTATGATTTACGATGTCTGGGGCACCATTGTAAGCACTTTTCTTGTATTTCCCTTCATTTTTATCCCCCTAACAATCCTGGGCGGTAGTTCTATCCTAAAACAATTCTTATTTTACCCACATCAAGTAATTTGCTCAAAGTTACCCAGCCAGTTAGTGGCACAGCTGGGTTTTACACCCAGGCGTGCTGGGTCTAGTGCCCATTCTCACCACAGTACTGTGTGTGACATTGCATACCAAGTCACCCTTCACTCAGAGGAATGCAAGGAAGAAACTTGTGTTACTATTAGGTTAATTGTTGTTTGCTGGACTGTATTTGTTTGACCCTCACTTAACTCCTTGCCTGAAGCCCTTAGTAGGTTTATCTAAGCAGGTGGGATTAAAACCATTTAATTTATTGAGTTGACTTTACAACCTAAGCCCACACCCTCCTGCCCGTCACACACATGCACTATACTCACATGCGTTCAACTCACAATTAAAAACAAATCTGTTAACAGATATTAAGGCCTTGTGTGCTAAACACTGAAACAAAGTGGAGCAACGTTGAACCCTTAAGGCTAACAAGAACACTAGAAATACACGTTCACTCTCCATCCTAGCCAGGGATTTGATGGTTACCCTAAGGCAGAAAGTTTGAACTTCTGGCATCGGTGTCTAGATTTTTCTTTTGTTCATTCCTTTAATCTAGAGCATGCATAAGAAGTACTATAGATTATTGGCCAGGCTTGGTGGCTCAGCCTGTAATCCTAGCATTTTGGGAGGCCGAGGTGAGTAGATTGCCTGAACCTGTAGATTTGAGACCAGCCCAGGCAACTTGGCAAGATCTAGTCTCTACAATAAGCAAAAAAAAAAAAAAAAAAAAAAAAAAAGTCAGGCATGGTAGTGTGTGTCTGTAGTTCCGGCTACTTGGAAGGCTGAGGTGGAAGGATTGCCAGAGTCCAACCGGTTGACACTGGAGTGGCCGTGAGTATGCCACCGCACTCCAGCCTGGGCAACAGATTGAAATTCCAACTCAAAAAAAAACAAACAACCAGACTTACTATAGATTATTGAATACACCAAACAAACTGGTGTTCCCCATCATGGGCAAGGACTCTGCCTTACTTGCAGATGCTAGGTGAGAGTGCCTAGATAAGAACGTGCAGGTGAGAACTGGCTCAGTGACACACCACTCTGAGGATTTTGAAGTGCCCAACCACCTCCTTCTCCAGTTACACCAACTCTGGGAGGTCGCCAGTCCAGGTCCCAGCCCCATAAGGCATGTTAAAGTAAATTAAAATGGAGACCAGGCATGAAGAGTCCCTGAGCAGACCAAGCCAGCTAGGCCTCATAAGTGAGCTTAACCTTGCTTGATTTGCAAACATAAGCAAAACTTAACCTGAGCTATTTCTTGTAAAGCCTATATTAAAGAAAAACAGAACTTAAGTTCAACCAATCAAAAGAAGCCGAAAAACGTATAATTATATAACCAGGGACTTTCCAACAGGATAGACCAAAAAGGCAACTGAATTACTGTAACCAATCAGATAGTTTATTTGCTTTATTTTTATGTTTATCCTATAAAAACCTGTCTCTTGTATTCCTCTGGTGGAGCTTTTGAACCACTTCTGGTTTGGAGCTACCCAATTCATAAATCACTGTTTGCTCAAATACACTCTTTAAATATTTTATTGTGCCTCGGTTTACCCTTTTTTTGAGTCAGGGTCTTGTTCTCTTGCACTGGAGTGCAGTGGCACAATCATGGCTCACTGTGGCCTCAACCTCCTGGGCTCAGGCGAACTTTCCACCTAAGACTCTTCAATTGCTGAGACTACAGGCTGCACCACCACAGCTGGCTAATTTTTAAAATTTATTTGTAGAGATGAGCTCTCACTATGTCGCCCAGGCTGGTCTCGAACTCCTGGGCTCAAGCAATTGTTTTGCCTCTGCCTCCCAAAATGCTGTGATTACAGGCATGAGTCAATGCACTAGGCCTCAGTTTACCTTTAAAACTGGTGTCTTGGCCGGGCTTGGTGGCTCAGCCTGTAATCCCAGCACTTTGATAGACCGAGGTGAGTGGATTGCCTGAGTACGCGGGTCTGAGACCAACCCAGGCAAGTTGGGGAGACCTCGTGTCTACAATAAATAAAAAAATTAGCTGGGCGTGGTAGCTTGCGCCTGTAGTTCCAGCTGCTTGGAAGGCTGAGGTGGAAGGATCACTGGAGCCCAGTGGGTCGACACTGGGGTGGCTGTGAGTGTGCCACTGCACTCCAGCTTGGGTGACAGAGTGAGACTCCAACTCAAAAAAAAAAATCAGTTGAAATGTCCAAAGCCAACTAAATAAATAACAGATATGATTTTATGTTTCTAAAAGACAATGCCTTCTTGAATATCACCCCATTCCATCTCTAAATATTGCATTTCATCAGAGTTTGTCAGTGTAGACTTTCCACAAGGTCCTCAGGGTGAATTCTAAGTACATAGGGAAGCTGGGTATTCACAGAGCATGGCGTCTCTAGAGACTGCCTGTCTGGCTGTGCATCTTGCCCTGCCAACCACTAACTTTGTGTCTGCGGGCAAGTTCACTTAATCTGTCTCTGCATCAAACTCCTCATCTCTAAAATGGGGACAATAATGGAATCTACTTTCTGAAGTTGTTGTGAGAATCAGATTAGTGAATCCATGCAAAGTACTTAGAATGATACCTGGTAAATATTAAGAGTTTAATCAATGTTATCTTTTATGCCATCAAATGTGAAAATGCCTCAATCAAGATGGGCATCATTGAGCAAGAAATAGATTTATTTTCAAAATAAATCAAGCCAACTCAGTGGCATGCATGCAGCGGACCAAGTATAGGGTTTTAGAGTCAGACAAACCTGGGTTTGCATCCTAGCTCTGTCCCCTTCTAGAATTGCCATCCATCTAACTCTCCCAGGCTCAGTTTCCTCACCTGTTAATTAAAACCAAAACAAAACTGAAGGATAATAAAAAGTAGGCTTAATTAATTGAAACTTCATGAGTCTTCATGATGGTCAGATGTGTGAACTTCAAAGCCTCTGTCACTTAATACTTATATGATATAGATAATATATTTACCCTTTCAGAATCCTCATTTTCTTCATCTGAAACAAATAAACAATAAAGCCTATGCAATGGCACTGTAGTGAGAGTTAAGTGAAATGTGTAGTTTCTCATATATCCTCAACACCCAATAAATTGTAACAATGTTGTTATAAATCTTTTTCAAGTCATATAGGTAGTTGCCATTTCCAAAGCCAGACCTCATGAGACAGGCTATTTTATTTTAATTTTTCTGAAATACATATAACATAAAATTTACCATCTTAGCCATTTTTATTTGTTCAGTTTCGTGGTATCAAGTACATACACTCATACTGTGAAAAGTTACAACCATCCTTCTCGAGATCTCTTCATCTTGTAAACCTGAAACTCTGTACCCAATAAACAATACCTCCCCATTTCCCTTTCCCCAACCACTGACTTTCTGTCTCCACGAATGTGCCCATGCTAGGTAAGTTATGTAAATGGACTCATACGATATTTGTGTTTTTGTGACTGGCTATTTCACTTAGCAGAATGTCCTTGTGCCTCATCCATGTTATAGCATGTGTTCAAATTTCCTTCATTTTTAATGTCGAATAACATTTTATTGTATGTTATATCTCATTTTGTTTATGCATTCTTCTGTCAATGGATACGTGGGTTGTTTCCATGTTTTAGCCATTATGAATAATGCTGCTACTAACATGGGTGTATAAATATCTCTTCAAGACCCTGTTTTCAATTATTTGGGGTGTTCATCCAGAAGTGGAATTGCTGGATCATATGATAGTTCTACTTTTAATTTTTTGGGAACCCAGCATACTGTTTTCCACAGCAGCATTTTACAATCCCACCAACAGAGCACAGGGACCTAATTTATTTACATCCTTGTCAACACTTGCTATTATCTGAGGGTTTTTTTTTAATAGTAATCATCCTGATGAGGTGATATCTCATTATGGTTTTGATTTGCACTTCTTAAATGATTAGTGATGTTAAGCTTATTTTCATGTGCTTATTGGTCATTCATGTATCTTTTTTGGAGAATGTTTATCTAAGACCTTTGCCCATTCTTTAGTTGGGTTGTTTTGTTGTTGTTGAGTTGTAGAGAAAGGCATTTTTTAAGATACCTTCAGAGACTTGTTTTATGAAGAAACTTTTGTTTTCTTTTTTCCTCAGAAATATAAAGGAAACATTCTTAACAGAAAGGAAAACAGAACTATAAGTTGATTTTGCAGTAAAGGCAACATAAAATCTCCCTTTCCCTGGAAGTGGCTTACACAGAGGCCTGAGATAAGGGAGTACAGGGAAGGCCTGCACCTCTTTCAGCCTAGTCCCAGCCCTAGCCCTTGAGCCTGTGAGGCAGACCAGAGCACCTCTATCTCTTGGGCCCTGGCACCTTAGGGTGCCCACTGAGGTCCCATTAAAAATGGTTACCCCACAGTGAAATAAGCTAGTGTCTTCGTTCATTTGTGCTGCTGTAACAAAATACCACAGACTGGGTAATTTATATGCAATAAAAACATGTTTCTCACAGTTCCGGGGGCTGAGAAGTCTAACAAGAAGTCTTCGGTAGATTCTGTGTCCGGTGAGGGCTGTTCTCTATTTCAAGACAGTGCCTTGAATGTTATATCCTCACATGGCAGAAAGCATAAGGGCAAAAAGAGCCTAACTAGCTCCCTCCAGCCCTGTTAGAAGGCATTAGTCCATTTATGAGAGCAGAGCCCTCATGACTTAATCACTCTCCCAAAGGCCCTACCTCCTTATACCACCAAAATGAAGATTCAGTTTCAACATGAATTTTGGACAAGACACATTCAAACCATAGCAGCCAATCACAGAAGGACAAGTAGTGTATGATTCCACTTATATGAGGTATCTAATATAGTCAAACTCATAGAAGCAGAGTGGTGGTTGTCAGGACCTGGGGGGAGAGGGAAACAAGCAGTTATTGCTCAATGAAATAAAATTTCAGTTATGCAAGATGAATATGTTCTAGAGATCTGCTGAATCACATTGTCCCTATAGTTAATAACACCGTGTTGGACATGGAAACTTTGTTCAGACGGTAGATCTCATATTAAGTGTTCTCACCAATACAGTTATAATGATAAAATGGATGCCATTGGGGGTTTACCACTGGGCTAGCAGCTGGTTTCTGGGGACTTCAATGGAAGAGCAGGCCTCATAAGTAATTGGACATGCTTCCCGAACCTCCCTCACCCGGCCACGTCCACTCTATAATCTGAAGCACTGACTCTTTTCATTATGTCTCATCACCTCAGAGGATGAGCTTTGACAGCCATTCTCTGAGAATCCCCAGATCACTCCTCAGTGAGGACTGAGTTAAGTCTCAGTCCTCCCTTGTCTGCTCAGTTCACCTCTGAGGTAAAAGACCAGAAGGCAGGTTTTGCTAGAACCTTAAAACCTCAGTTCCTTGTATGCTCTTACTGCCTGCACCAGTGTCCCAAACCCAAAGACTGCTTGGCACACCATCTCCTGCTTGCATCCTTGGACAATGGCTGAACCTTCCTGTTTGCCCGACCAGGTGGGTAACTTTGAATTTTCTGCCTTTGACTTTTTTCAGTTAACATCATTTAATTCATGTTTCTACCTATAGTCTCCAACCCTTAATTTAATATGTGCTCAGTCAACCACAGGCTGGATACACTTGCTATGAAACAGAAAAGAAGGTCAAAATGCGAAGAAATGTGGTAGATAAAGACCAATGGACAATTTGCAAGGCTGAGGGCCATCAAATGTTTAGCAGAAACCTGTGAAATAACATTCCTGTGGTAATTCCACCTAGTATGCAGTGAACGGAGAACATTTCAAGCATTTTATTTTCATGTCTGTTCCAATAACTGAAAAAAATTTTAAAAAACAAAATATCGGGGCCAAAATATTTCAAAGAGATTTTTTTTCACCTCTAGCTTGAAAGCAAATTGTTACTTTCTAAGCAAGCAAACAAAAAGGGCTTTTATGCATATCTCATTAGCTCATTTCCTTTGATTTTGGCGAGTGATGTCATTTGGGCCCAGCTGTTGGTATGCTGCAAATGATTTCCCTTCCTCATGTTTCAGCGAGTCATTTCTGCCCCTAATGGAATTACTTTGACTGGAACCCAGCATTTTTCATGGTTCACCTCTCCTATCAGCTGATACCCAGGGCTCCTCTGGAAAGAATGAGAAAAGGCCATGGAGGCATTTAAATGCCTTGCGAACAATAATTTCGTGTAAATTCTTACCATGCAGTTGTCATTCTGAACTTTGCTTGTTTCCAGTGCCTTTCCTTTTTCTCAGTTTATTCTAGAAATAATAGTGAGTGTCTGAAGTAGGGGAAAGATTCACATTGAAGGGCTGTTGGTTTTCTGAGGCAGGCTTAGCTTGTCCTTTTCTGTCCCATGTGCTTAGAGCAGAGCTGTGGAAAGAACTGGAAAATGCACAAGGGCATTGGCTTTCAAATTCTACAGACCCAAGTCCAAATCTGGGGGCCACATCTTGCCACCTAAGTAGCTGAGCTTCTGTAAGCCTCATTTCTTACAGGTGAAAAGAAGCTACTAAAAGTAAGCACAGAGTGTGAGGGAGGCTGTGAGAGACCGGGGCTGTATGGGAAATCTCCGCATATTTACTCAATGTTGCTGTGAACCTAAAACTGCCATTTTGCAAAAGGCTATTAAAATAAAAAGTGACAGAGGGTAGCTGTGACAGAGGGTCGCCCTCAAAGTGCTTAGAATCCTACCTGGCATCACAATGCTTATCTTCTGCTTCTAAACTAGTTATTAGATATTGGGGCAGGGGTCGTCTGCTGGGTCAGAGTTTTTCATCCCACTCACTCTTGACATCTTGAGCCATTTTAATTCTTTATTGGAGATGAGGAATGTCATATGATTATAAGATGCTTAGCAGTATCCCAGCATCCCTGGTCTCTACTTACTAGACATCAGTAGCAATCCCAGCACCCCTTCAGCTCCTCCCTCGTAACCAGTCGTGAAAACTAAAAACATCCCAAGATACTGTCAAATGTCTCCTGGGAGCATGATTGCCCTTGGTTGAGAATCACTCTGCTGGGTTAAAGGAAAAACAATAATCAGTGCATTCAATGACGCTACTGAGCAGAAACATTTCACGGTCAAGGTGAAATTTTCCTTTTAAGAGTTTTGCTTATGCTGGGCACAGTAGCTCAAGCCTGGAATGCCAGCACTTTGGGAGACTGAGGCGAAAGGATTGCCTGAGCTCGGGGGTTCAAGACCAGCCTGGGTAACTTGGTGAGACTTTGTCTCTAAAATAAATAAATAAATAAATAAATAAGCTGGGCACGGTAGCATGTGCCTGTAGTTCCAGCTACTTGGAAGGCTGAGGCAGAAGGATCGCCTGAGGCCAGCAGGCCGTCACACTCCAGCCTGGGTGACAGAATGAGACTCCAATTTTTAAAAAAAAGTTTTGCTTATTTGTCTCTGTAATACTCAAGCCCTGCCTTCATCTGCTCAGACTGATCTCACAGCACATCTGGCTGACCTCAGCCCTCAGCCCTGTCCTGATGTCCCATATCGGGAAGCAGTGCCTCTGTCCCAGCTCTCTTCCTGTCTGATCCCATCCTAGCTTCAGCCCTTATCTCCTTCAATAATAAACCTTCCTGAATCCTTGAAGCCTTTAGAGTCATCTTCTTTTCCCAGCTTCTTAGACTGCCACTCCATGGGGCACCTGATTCTGCCTTGGCCCTGTGATGATTGCCTTAGAGACCAGAGGTTTAGAGCATGAAGGGCCAATGCAAATCATGCTGTCCAGCAGCCTCCCAGAACAGATGAGGATGTTGGGGAGCAGGGAGGCTACAGGATTTGTCCAAGGCCGGTGCTGGCAACAGTGGACCTGGAGTATAACCCTTGCCTGGTAGCCATTACCCTGGGGCAGATGCCCTCAGGAGCTGGTCCTTGTGTCCAGCCTGTGCCTTCATTCACAAATAGTGTCTCCCCATTCAGACAGGTTGGCAGGCGCAGATCAGCAGAGTTTCAGAGTGGTTCAAAGGCTCCTGTTCCCCTCATGGTGCCAAGCTTAAGAGACTTTTCTTCCTTGTTTTCCCTATTTACCCTAAACCCCTATTTAAGCTTAATAGGCAGAGAAATGATTATAAGCAGCAGTTCTCCAACTTGAGCATAAAACAGAACACCTGGGAGCTTTTTTTGCATTGGAGTCTCACTCCATCACCCAGGCTAGAGTGCAGTAGCACACTCAAGGCCACCCCAGCGTCGACCTGCTGGGTTCCAGTGATCCTTCCACCTCAGCCTTCAAAGTAACCAGAACTACAGGCACGCGCTACCACACCTGGCTAATTTTTGATTTATTGTAGAGACGATGTCTTGCCAAGTTGCCCGGGCTGGTCTCAAACCCGCAGGGCTCAAGCAGTCCTCTCTACTCAGTCTCCCAAAGTGCTGGGATTACAGGCTTAGCCACCAAGCCCTGCCCACCTGGGAGCTTTTTAAAGCATAGATGGCTGGGCTCCGCCCCTGGAATTTCTGATTCTGTAAATGTGGGGTGGGCCTGGACTTTGTATTCCCAGGTGATATTGCTGGTCCTGAGACCTAAATGGGAAAGCCTGATGGGGAGTTCTTAAGAACCTAGTCTTCAGAACTGGACAGCCCTGGGTTTGAGCCCCTGCTCTGACACCTTGAGGAAGTGATTCAACCTCTGTTAGCCTCAGTTTTCTCATTCATAAAATCAAGATAATATTAGAAGTGTTCATTAAAATGTAGTATTACTGTATACTAAACATCATTTCTTCCATTTCTGGCATTTACCAACTTTCAGCATGTGTCCTGACCAGAGGAGTAAAAATAAGTCAATTTTCTTTCATTTTTTTCAGCTGGTGGCTTAAGAGGAACTACCAAGTAAGTGAGTCTCAGGGAATTAGTTTGACATGGGACTCTGCAAAAATCATTTGGTTTTTTAGCCATTTCTGTACAATGAACCAAGTGACCCTTCTCTACCTTCTCTCACTGAGCCCCTAGATCTGTTGGTCAAAGGACAGCAATAAGTGCTTTAAAGAGAATTATTTGATGATATGACACTGTTTATGAAAGTTCATTCCTGACTTGATGCCTCTTTCGGTAACAGTCCTTCTCTGGAAGATAAGTTTTCTCCTGCCTTTGTTTCTTTCCAAATCTGCATGTCTTACCTTCCAGACAGGCACTTTCCTCCTCACTGTTGCCCAAGTGAATCTCTCCCTTTTCTGATTTATCTCTATTACCTAATTGCTACTTAACTATAAGCAGCTTGCTTTGAAACTTACCTGCCTAATGAGAACTGTCTCCACGTCTCTTCTCTCCAATTAGAGTAAACATTCTCTGAGGAAATGAACTATGCTTTCCATTTCTTTTGAATTCCCCCCTGAGTGCCTGACATCCTTCTTTGAGCAGTCAATAGGTAAATGTTGATTAGGTGTATATTATCTAGTTTGCATAGAACTTTAAACAGGACATGGGACATAATTTCCTGAGTCTTTATATGTAAAATTTAGTTCTCTTCATCTTTCAGGTCGTTGGTGTTTGTGTGCAATTGATTGGTCATTGACAAACTCTAACAGCTCAAGACGACTGCCTATAAAAGGGTAGGGTAACTGCTAGAGTGACTCCAGATGCAATACCTTCCTCTAATATTATGTTAACAAAATTATTTTGGGGGAGATCACAATCTTAGGAAAAATGAAACATGTCTGTTTTTAATTGTCATATCACTTTGTAACTGAAATTATAAAAGCATTATGCTGAGTGAGTTACCCAGCCTTCTCAATTTAAATGGACGAACATTAAACTCTTAAAATAATAAAACCCCTCAAGTGATGGGAAACGAAATAGAAAAGAGGGAGTTGAGAAATGAGATGAGGGCTTCTAGTCCTGTGTTGCTCATTTGTGTCCCACTAAAGTGTAGCCATAAAATAAATAATGGGCCAGTTGGGCACATGTGCTTTACCTTGTACTCCCTCTCCTTTCCTAAAGATGCCTTATTCTAATAAACAGTGATTCTGTCATAGATTGGTTTCCCTGGGGAGAAGTTAGGGAGAGAGCCATGACCTCAGTGGTCCGTGGAACATCCATAAAGTCTAAAATCCTGCAGTATTCAAGATGGGATTCCTTGTTGCATTTTTTTTAGCTAGGCTTTGTCCATTTGGGAAAATTATTTCAACTCTTAGAATTCTATTTCTGGCTCATTCTTTATTGCCACACCATCAAATAGGACTTGGTATACTGTTTCCACTTCACTACCAGTTATGAAGAATGACTAATCAGCAAACGGTGTGCTCCCCAAAACAGGAATGGATGGAGGTGATGCACTTGGAAGATGCAGCCTGACTCTCCCAGGATGCAAAGGACATCTGTTTTGTCCTTTTTATTCTACAATTTATGGCTCAACTACTGCAGTAATGCTGAATGTCCTTAAACATCATAAAAACCAAAACTTATGGTGTTCTCGCATGCCAAGCATGAAAGAATAAGTATATTCCCTGTGTGAGCTATTGTAATCTTCATAGAACAACCATGTACATTTGGCAGTTACTACTAACCCATTCTACAAATAAGAGAACTGAGACTGAAGAGTCTGCTAAATTTATTGCCCTGATCAAGTGGCAAAGTTGGGTCTCAAGCTCATGCCTATTGGATTCTAGAACACATGAACTTAACTACAGCAGTCACTTTCAAATCTTGTCAGGAATCTTTGTGCACTCACCCTATGGTTCAACTGCCTACCTAAGTTTTATTCTCTTAGATGTAAACTCCTGAAGGCAGAAACCACATCTCGCTCATCTTTGTGTATTCCTTGCCCCTTTCGATGTGCCTAGCATATGATGAATTTTTTAAAGCTTATTGAATAATTATTGCGTGATTTTACAGTTTCACCGTTATCAATACTGGTTGTATGATATTATTATTGCAAATGAGTGTCACTGTGTTGCCCAGTCTGAAGTGCAGTGGCATGCTCATGGCCATTGCAGCCCTGACCTGCTAAGCTCAGGTGATCTCTTCACTTCAGCCTCTCAAGTAGCTGGGACCACAGGCATGCACCACCATGCCCAGCAATTTTTTAAAAAAATTTATTGTGGAGGCGTGGTCTCGCCAAGTTGCCCAGGCTGGTCTCAAACTCTGGGCTTAGGCAATCCTCCAGCCTTTGCCTCCCCAAATCCTAGATTACAGGCGTAAGCCACTGTGCCTGGCCACAAATGAGTTTTAAAAGAAAATTTCTACCATCCTTTTGGGGATGCAGATGGAGACCATGAAAATAGTTCCCAAGTTCCCAGATTATAAGCATTACTTGTACCCAGACCTCTCAAGGGGAAAGAAGGAAATTTTGGAATTGTTTATTCTCTAGAGCCTCAAACTGCATTTCCAAGGTAGTGGATGATTAACTTTCAAATCATATCACGTGCCCGGTGTCCAGTAATGGGCAGTATCTGATGTGTGAATGAATTTAATTGTGGGCCCAGATGTTACTTTTAGGAGCAATTTGCCTGTGACTTGAGGAGGTGGTCCCACACAGATCAACTGGGAAGGAGAGAATTATAATGATGTGTTGAAAGCAGTCACAGCCAGGCAAAATAGTAGCTGAACTATTTTTGCCAGGGAGACAGGATGTTGTATGGAATTTAAAAGAAAAGCATACTGTGTGTGCTTCCTTTTCTAAACATCTGGGTTAGCCAGACCCTGACCTCTTAGGACATCAGGAAAGAACCAATATGAATCACTCAAGAAGGAAGTGGTTGTGATCTGTCTTAAGTAGAAGAACTTTGAAGTTAAGGTCTCCCTCAATTTTGCCCAAGCAAAACTGAAAATGTTAAATTGTTGAACCACAGATATTTCATCCTAGTTTTTGTCATTTTATTTATGATGATGACAATAATAGCATTCTTTTTGTTACAACTCTCATAACTCAAATTGCTGTAAGCTATAAAACAAACAAGAAGCTTTTAATAAAGCTTATGTTATGAAATAGACCAACATAGATGTAACTTTACCTACTGCTTGATCCAAGGCTCAAATGATGTCACCAGCACCCAGTTTCTCTCTCTCCATTTCCCATGACATGTTCTTTGGTTCTGCCTCCTTTGTCAGGCTCCACATTGCCAAAGATTCTACATTTTCTCTGATTCACTTCTCAGAAGAAAAAATATATATATAGTCTCTATCCAGGACTTTTATCCCAAGTCTCATTGCTCTGACTGGGTCATTGACCCCTCTCTGAGTCAATTACCATGATCAGGTAAGGGTGTGACACAGTGAGGACTTAAGCCTGGCACACAAGCTTCACCCGAGAAGTCCATGGTTAGGTAACATCCCTGATAGATACTAACACGCACTACTATTGGCATGTATGGAGAGCTACGTGTACGGCATTACCTAATTAAATCCCTACCATCTCTCATGCATTCATTCATTCAAGAAAATATATTGAGGTCCCACCATGATAAGCAAAAATGAACATGGTCTCTACTCACAGTTTAGAAAGAGCATATTATAAGGTAAATATTACCATGTCCATTTTACAGATGTAATGACAGTCTTCCTAATGTTATCCAGTTCCCTACAACATTACAATTACAGTTGAAACTTGGATAAGCAGAGGTTAGAGGTGCTGACTCTACACCATCAAAAATCCACATAGAACATTTGACTTCTCCAAAACTTAACTACTGATCGCCTAGGGTTGACCAGAACCCTTACTGATAACATAAGCAGTTGATTAACACATATTTTGCTTGTTGTATGTATTATACACCATATTATTACCATAAAGTAAACTAGAGAAAAGAAACTATAATTAAGAAAATCATTAAGAAGAGCAAATGTATTTACTACTTATTAAGTGGAAGTGGATCATCATAAAATTCTTTATCTTCATTATTTTCACACTGAGTAGAGGAAGAGGAAGAGGAGTGGTTGGTCTTGCTGTCTCAGGGATGATAGAAGTGGAAGAAAATCCATAGATTTAAGTAGACTTGTGCAATAAATAGACTAGTGCTTTTCAAACCCATGTTGTTCAAGCGAAAAACAGAGATCCAAATCTAAACCTCCATTTCCATAGACTGACTTACTATTCTTAGCATTTGCTACATTACGCTAACTGCTACACTGGCCCAAAATGTCCTGCTTTGGGGACTAATCTGTCTCAGAATAATAGATGTTTATCTATGAGCATGAACTCCCATCATGCAGATTATCTCATGACAAAGAAGAAGGGAATAGGCCGGACTTGGTGGCTCAGCCTGTAATCCCAGCACTTTGGGAGGTGAGTGGATTGTCTGAGCTCGCGGGTTCAAGACCAGCCTGGGCAACTTGGCGAGACCTCGTCTCTACCATAAAAATTTTAAAAAATTAAAAAAGCTGGGTGTAGTAATGTGCACATGTAGTCCTGGCTACTTGGAAGGCTGAGGTGGAAGGATCGTTGGAGCCCAGCAGGTGGACATGAGTATGCCACTGCACTCCAGCCTGGGCAACAGAGTGAGACTCCAACTCAAAAAAAAAGAGGAAGAAGGGAGTAAAATGTATATCTGCCTATGCCTCTCCATATTGATGAGTCTATATTGCATTTTTTTTTTTTTTTGGATTCTGAGTGACAAGTGACCATAAATTGGCCAACTAATTTCTTGTGAATGTGCTTTCATTCAACATTATTTCTCCACAATACTAGATAAAGAACAATCAATTTGGTCTCAGATATTTGGTCCTATGAGCGATCTTTGCAGCTCCTGTGAAAAGATCAGCATTGTCAACTGTGCCTGGCTTCCAAGAGTTCAACAGGCCATCATATTCTACCCATAGAGAAAACAAAGCTCAGAGAGGTTAAATGACTTGCCCAAAATCACTTAGCGAGAAAGAGATAGAGCAGGAACTTAAACCACCTTTTTTTTTTTTTTAGCTCCAATGTTAATGTTTCCCAAACTTTTGTCATCCGTTACAAATTTTTTGTCGTATACTTACCAACTTTAATTAAATTCCTCCCATAGTCTCATTCTAAGTAACAATATTTGTTAGCTGGCATTACTGAGTGTATATTTTGAAAAGCACATCCAAGTGAATATAAAACTATTTAAAATTTAGAAGTCCATTCATGAATTGCCTAAAAACATTTCACATACCATAAGTGGTCATGTCCTACATGTTGAAAAACATATTCTATGCTGAATAATTGCCTAAGCAGCTAGTTGGCTACAGTTTCAGGACCAGGGCTTGGGCTTAATAGCAGACAATTTCTATGGAAAAGAGGATTTTGTTGTTGTTGTTTTTTTCTCTTTCCAGAAAAAGAGACATACACGTATCAGTTGAATGGGGATGTGATCATTTTCAGTTCCTTCCTGTCCATTTGGCCTCCCCAGTTACAGTCACACCCCCATGCTGTGCTCACTTCCTGTCTTTGCTTCTGAGTGAGACAAACCTGCTATTTAAAGGTTAACCCAATTTCTCAAGCCTCCCTAATACTTGATGGCATTTATTGTTTTGTACCTTGTGTGAGCTTTTGAGGTATACTTCTGCCAGTCTGCATTATTACTCAAATTGAGAAATATCTGTTTGGGTGGGCAACTCCAATAATTCTAACAAAGCTATTGCCACCTTTGCTTTATTTTGTTATCATTATGTTTGGTTTCCCAGAATTTTTCCTACTGATTGTTGAAGTTCTGCTACCCTCCTAGGCCACTTAAGGATGAAATTCAGATCCCCAAGTGCATTTTTATCCCTAGTTACTTGGAAGGAAGGATTAGGTAAACTACCTAATATCTCTCTGTTTTGACACAGAGAATAGGAGGAAGAGAAAAGACCCATTGTGTCTGCACACATTTCTACACAAAAATTCAAGCTCTTAGAGGCGGCTCATTTATTTCACCATTTAACAACAAAATTAAGGAAGTCTGTGTTTGTCCTCATAGCTATTCTTGGCTGCCATAATGCTCAGGGAGATTGAGGATATTGTATGCTAGCATGCCTTCTTGAGGGAAAAAGGTTGCATGTTTGTGTTTTTGTTTTTTAGTCTTTCTCATGAAAGAATCCATCAAATTGCAAAATTGCTTGATTTTCGCCCAACGGCACACTGGGGAGTTAACCAAGTTACTCATTGCCATTGTTAACTCCAGATAGAGTTCAGATCCTTTCTCCTACTAATTCTCAAAACTGTTGCACAATAGAATCACCTGAAGTGTGTTTAACACCTACAGATGCCCAGTCCCAAGGCTGACCACTTAAATCAGGATCTCTGAGGATAAAACCCAGATATTCTTTAGAAAGTTCACCAAGCCACCCTAGTGTGCAGACAGGGTTAACAGCTTCTCTTCCTAGGGCCTCAGACTTCAAGAATCCCCTTAGTGCCATTGTTAGATGAAGTCAGGCAGGTCTGGGTTAAACTACCTATGACTTAAGGTTATTTATTTAGCCTATCCAAGCCTTGGGTTTCCATCTATAAAAGAGGAATGATAATGACTCCTACCTCATGGAGTTTTGAGGTTCTGTGAGTGATGTATGGATAGTGCGGCTTCCCCACCCACCCAAGCTCTGCAATGACTGACTAACTGGACTTTCTACCTTTGAGCATCTCTTCTGCTCGGTTTATATTATATACCAGTGAATCTTCCTATAGCTGTGCTCCCATGCCCACTGAAAAAGACAAAACATCTGGGCAATGACTTGATATGTACAACTAGGCCTTGGTATTGTTAGGAACTGATCTGGTATTCAAAGCTAGGCCAAGGTGTCCTCCTGTTGGACATAATGTCACCGAACATCATCAGATAAGGTCACTCTGTGATTGTGAAGAAGTGCTTTGTCTAAGTCCCAAAACATGTCACTGTGCAAGCTACAAAAATACCAAACACCTGTCCCCCTCAGATAGTATGAATGACTATAGTTTCTTTACCTACTACAGCTCTAGCCTTACTCTAGACTTCTCTTCTTCATGTAAATGGTTTAGTGTTGTGGGATTTCCAAAAGAGTTCTTGGTGCTTAACCTGATTTTGAAACGCTGGTTTGATGCTTTAAAATCTGTCAATTGCATTCCTCCCACAGCATGATGTCTGAGTAAATATTGCTGCATACAAAGGGGGACCCCCCCCAAAAAAACAACGGGAATTATATTTTGGAGGGTGGGTGCCTTGTAGTACAGGCTTCCTTCCCCCACTGGGTAAGTGTTCTAGGAACCCATCAGCATCTGTGTACCAGCTAGCATTGTGAGAGGCTGCATTCTGCTTCAAAGAATTTTTTTTTTTTTTTGAGTTTCTTTTAACGGATTTACCAATTTTATGATGGGTGATTTACAAGCACACCTGCTCACACCAGACTGACTGTTCAGCAGTTTTTGACTAAAAATGCATGACCCCCATATCCCACACTCCCTATTCACCTGATCTCGCCCCTGGCGACTTTTTTGTTTGTTTGTTTCCCCAATGAAAAAAGTTCTCACAGGGAAACATTTTGCCCATGTGGAAGAGGTAAAACAAAAAGAGGGCTGAAGCACTGAAAGACACCAAATTGATCAGTTCAAAAACTGTATTGAGCAGTGGAAAAGTGTCTTTATAGACATATAGCATCAAACGAAGAGTACTTTGAAGGCTACATGCAAGAATAAATACACAATTTTTAAATAAATAAATTCCTGTTTTTTGGGTGTTCCTCCTTATATATATAAGTAATCTTGCCTTAACTTATTCATTTGTAGAAGTCTGCTTGTCCCCACATCCAAGCTGCCATTTGGAAGTTATCCAAGTCATCTTTGCCTTAGCAGTCAGAAAAGTCAGATGAATTATTTGCTTATTGATAAAAAATTATCATAGCAGTTGCTCCAATCTGGCATACTTTATTAAAGATTTGCAGATTCAAATGCTAGCACTCACCTATCTAAAACTGAAGTAAAGACAATTGGCTCAAAGAGTGTTTTAGGATGCCCAAGACTTTATAAAACAAACACTACACTCACTTCAAAAGCTCTCTTAATTTTCAGGTAGCAGCCCCTAGTTAAAGATAAGTGATTCACAGAACTCTCAGGAAGACTCATAATTTATACAAGGCAGAGGGTCATCTTTTTGTACTTTATTGTAGCAAATACACTTTGCAGATAAAACTTAAATACTTCTGCATTGTATACTTACTGGAGACTCAGTTTTCTTTTAATATATGTTCAGGGGACTCTTTTTGATATTTGTCTTGAAGGCTCACCTCTCTACCATTAGGAGTTTCTACCATTAGAATGGGTTTTTGTTATATAAAATTTCCTTTTATCCTGAAGGAAAAGAGATTTTAAATGACCATGAAATTGAGCCATCTCAAATGGAAATGAAGCATTTTAATAAGAGTAAAGAGTCTGGAAAGAGAGAAATTCTTGGAACTGTTACCAAAACACCAGGATTTTGGTCAGGGTCCTGTTGCTTGCCACACAGAAAGTCAATCACTGCAACAATGAATATTGCCAGGGCATAAGTCTTTTTATTAGGGTGAGATCAGCCAAGGAGAATGGGAGATTCATTCTCAAATTCCTCTCTCCAGCCCATTGAAGTCAAGGGTTTATATAGTGGAGTAGGAATGTAGAAAACAGGAACTAGAGTGGGAATCTAGCATCTTGTTGTCTGAATGTGGTGATCTGGTGAGTTTCAGTTTCTTGATATTATGGGCCTGAGGGTTGGTTTCCTGAGAAGGGAACACAGATAAGACAAATGTAAGTTTTAAGCTTTTAAGACCAGGAAAGTCAATTTCTGTGTTTATTTTTAAAAACTGCAACCATTAGTTCTATAGGGAAATTGGGCCAATTTCAGAACATCCTTGGAGGCACTAAGCTCTGGGTTCAATCTAAAGACTCTGGGGAACCTGGGACTTAAATATTTTGAGAGTACAGGCATGTCCTGGCGTATTTGAACTTACATCAGAGGTTCTTCCACTTTGGTGTGACAGCAATAGAACAGTATTTGTTTACAGCCCTCCTCTTTCTCACTCATGAATAAATATTCTGTCTTTGTACCCTTGGGGATCCCTTTCACCTTGCTCTAAGGATAGTTCCAAGTGTGCTAGCTGGAATTTTTGTGATGCTTGCATAATGCAGTAGAGAGAGAGAGAGGGAAAATGGAAAAGGTAGGTATGGAAGTTTGATTTGAAAAGGAACAGGATTCAATCAAAGGAGGACAGGGTAAAAAAAAGTAAATAGAATGGTAGATGGGAGCGGAATGAAGCCCTTCCCCTTCTCCCTACATCCAGTCATTGAAAAATCACGTGACTAGCCGGGCTCGGTGGCTCAGCCTGTAATCCCGCACTTTGGGAGGCCGAGGTGAGTGGATTGCCTGAGCCCGCGGGTTCGAGACGCGCCTGGGCAACTTGGCGAGACCTCATCTCTACAATAAATCAAAAAATCAGCTAGGTGTGGTAGCGCATGCCTGTAGTTCCAGCTACTTGGAAGGCTGAGGCAGAAGGATGGCCGGAGTCCCAGCAAGTCGAGGCTGCGGTGGCCAGGAGCGGCAACTG
>CAUYQG010173395.1:0-21475 GCA_963574415.1 Tarsius wallacei
GTAGTTCCAGCTACTCGGAAGGCTGAGGCGGAAGGATCGCCGGAGCCCAGCAGGTCGAGGCTGCGGTGGCTGGGAGCGGCCACTGCACTCCAGTCTGGGCGACGGAGTGAGACTCCAACTCAAAAAAAAAAAAAAAAAAAATTTCTCCTGGGAACCTTACATGCACCATTGTTCTGTTTGTTACAACCGGGTGAAATTATTGTGAGGCAGGTACACACAGACCTTGCTGGGGGCTTTTTGAAATCACTAGTGGATGGCCAAAATTCATTTCCATTTGCTTCCCATGTGAAAGGCAAAGCTGTCAACTGACTAGAAAATATTTCAGAACCCTGACCTAGAAGGGGTCTCCTGGAATGCCGGCTGCCTAGGTCAGCCACAGGTCTGCTGCTTCCACCACGCGGTGGCTCCAGCTGCTGTCCTTTGATCTTGGATGGCTGCTCTGTGCTGACCTTCTCTTGCCTCCCTCACTTTCTGCTGTCCACATATCTTGGTAAGACTGCTATGCCTGCCTCTGTGAGGGCCCCACGTTCCTCGAGTTTGTAGCTTTTAACGTGCTGTGAGGATGGAGAAGCAGCTCACACTGTTGTGGGGAAATAGGAACAGATAAACCTTGGCCAAGGGGCCAGAGAAAGGGCCTCTCGTGTTCTCTCCCTGCATCTTATGAGTATGCTTTGATACGTCTATTTTGACTTCTAAGCTGTTTTGTGAACTTCTACATTTTCTAAAATGTTCCAGATACATGATGTTGCTAGGCAGTTGAGTTTGGAAAAACTGAAGCATCGTAGACTCAATCATCCTCAAAGTTAATCAAATACCCCTTTGCCTGCTTCTGTTTTCAGCCTGTTCTGTCTAATGAAGTAATGAGTCTCTACCTATATCTTTATATCAAGATCATTTGGGAACAGGAAAATAGATGCTAGAAAGGAATAGAAGAGTTCTGTAGAATTTGATCCTAACTTTTCTTGAGCTCTTCATTTTGAGCAAAACTAAAGCAGATGTTTTGCCACCTTTGTCATCTATTGTAGAACCAGATGTCACATACCAGAGGTTCATGGGACATTTTCATGTTTGTTGCGTTCCTATCCTTCCACAGCTACACGACTATGCGGCAGCACTGGCTTATGTAACCACCATCCAAATTGATGTGCCCAAGATTGCATGTTCATAACTTATTGTTGGGACCCTCCAAACCCTATTCATAATAATTATGGTCAAAAGGCTACCATATATGGAATGCCCAGCACTAAGCTGAGAGTTTCCCTTTATTGTCTCTTTTAACTATGAAAATAATTGTATGAGGAAGCTAGCGATATTACCATTTCAAATATCAAAAAAAAAAAAAAAATATGGAGGCTCAGAGAGGTTAAGTGGCAGAAATGGGATTTGAATATAACCCTGTCTGGTTTCAAAGCTCTTAACCACTCTCTCACCCCCATCAGTTGTAATCCTGCCTTTTCCCCACACCTGGTGAGATCTGCCATCTTAAACCGAGAGCCTGTGATTGGCTTCATCTGACCTTCCTTTGCCAGCCTAATGTACCTACTCAGAAGACATAACTGAATTCACTGTGAACTAGACCTTGACCAGGACTTTCTTTATTATCTGAACCTTATATTCACCTCTTCTCATAGAGCACACAACAATGTTTCAGGTCTCCAGGTATCAATGTCAGCAACAGTCTGTGTCCAACATGGTCAAAATATCTGAGCTTTCTCCAGAGTACAGTTACCTAAGTAAGTGGCCACATGTCCCTTTGGGGCAAGGACTGGGGGACCGGTCTCTTCTTTAGTCAGCCTGTGCTCTCAGCTTCCTAATTATCCATACTTGATTTATTTTAGTTGTATGGATTGACCAATACTTTGGTGGCTGCCTATCAACCTTTCTCCTCAAAATGCATTTTTTTCCACCATTTCCATAGCTCTCTGTAGGTCAAATTCTCCTGGCTGCCACTCCCACTTTGCTGCTTATTAACATAAAATTACAAACATTTTGCCTCAAACAGTAAGCGCTACCTTCTGGCCTCTATCAGTGCCACTATTGCCAGGGAGCCCAGTTCTATTGGGCTGCTGCATAAATTCGTAGTGTTTGTGGCTTGCCCATGGAATGTAAATGTTGCACGATGGTTGACTGATCACAGTTCATCACATTTGTCAAGTCTCAGGTTGACCAACTGATGTGGATCTTCGTGGATTAAAGCATTTAAACAGTCTTCATCAAAGCTGGATGATCTTCCTGAACATGGAGAATCACTCAGGACAAAGTGACCCTCTTTGAAACAACATTTTCTTGCCATGCTTTCTCCAGTGGCATTCTCCCTGTTCCCAGCATAAATTTTCGAGTCACCTCTGCTGCCTTTACTCCTCTGTTAAACTCAAACAGCAGAATATGTCTGAAGTGTTCGGTTTTTTTCACTTGACACTGTATCTTCTTTAGCCCACAAATAGCATTAACTTTCTTCAAATCTGCAAAATGCAGGGCATATTCACAAGCACGAAACTGCCACTGCAAATAAAAAATAACAAATGATAAACAATCTCCCAACACTGCAGTGTGGCCACGCCAAACACAAATGCTACGGACGTATGCATCAACCTGATGGATCGGCATCTCCCCCAACAGTCTTGACCTTCAGAGAAGAGCCCGCATTGAGCTCCTGATGACACTGGCCCTCTCACCAGTACATCCTTTTTGCTCTGGCAAATGCAGTATTTTTCCAGTTCCTCTTGTAGAACCTATCAGCTGTTGGTTTTGGGCCTTAAAAGCTATCTGCACTCTAGATTGGTCTACTTTCTGAGCCTTTTTATCCCTTCTTCCCCCATCTTCCGTGGCAGATCTGGTATCTCTACTCCATTTGGCATCTCATTTCTAATCTTCCAGGGTGCTAGCTCCATCTCCTGGGGTCTTTGCCAGGATGTCAAATGTTGTATCAAAGGAGAGGGCTTCCACAGCAATAAATTTTCCCCATCCAACTTTGTATTTCACCTTGCTTTATCCAATGCTCTCCCCATTCTCCCCACTCATGCTCTTCTGGCTCTTGTTGAGCATGCTGGCTGCATCTCATAGCTCCTCTGAGCTATAATCCCCTTCCACCCCTAGCAGGGTCACACTTCTCTGACAAGATTACATCGTGATGTGATCCCACTTATGGTCCTGGTGGCCAGGAGGGGAGCTAGGAGTAGATTTTCAAGGGGCAGGAGAGGAAGTCGTCATGTATTGTCTTGAAAAGCAGAACCTTATCACCGTCTTCATCCAAAGGCAGGCATCAGCCCTTAAGGAAAAGAGCAGGGTGTTCTTCCAAGCCTGGAGAATTCCAGAGGATCTGGGGACTTGAGTTGCCTTAATGTATCAATCTAGTGGTCTCCATCTCCCTTCTTCCCAACCAAAGCCTGATCTTGGCCTAGCAGACCTACCAGGGTTGAGACTTCAGTGCTCTTTTGAACTCAACTACTCTCACAATTAAACCCAAGACCCGCTTCTCAGATGTTTCTGTCCTTCAGTTACAGAGGGTGGGGGGTCACTTCATTTACTACCAAGATGATCCTCTAGTTTGTATACCTTGCCTTATATTGCTATTTGATCACCATTAGCTTTTAATTATATTTCTCCAATTCATTGATAGCTTCTAGCAGCAACCATCTGATCCCACAACTCTTATAATTACTATTTCCCCCCAAATTATTACATGCCTGAGATACTGTATCCACCAGAGCAATTTCCTTCCAGATATCATGACCTAGTTCACCACCAGTGAAAATTTTAACAAGTGCACCTCGACTGAAAGCATCTATCACCTGGGATGAGGTCCTCATTGCAGCAGCTGGCAGGTGACATAGCTCCAACTTGCTGCTGGGGCCATCCCAGGCCAGATTCCCTAGTCAACAGATAGTGTGCAGGAGGTTTTCTGGGAGTGGTCTCAGAACCAACTCCTGTGAGAGGTGAGGGAAGCAGGAGTGGTCAGGGAGAATAAACTCCCTTCCTGGCCACCAGGCCCATGAGCAGGGTCACATAACAATGTAATCTTGTCAGAAAAGTATGACCCTGCTAGGGGTAGAAGGGGACCATAGCTCAAAGGAGCCATGGGGTGCAGCCAACATGCTCAACAAGAGCCTGGAGAGCATGAGTGAGAGAGAATGGGGAGGGTGCTGGACAAAGCAAGATGAAATGCAAAGTTGGAAGGGGAAAATGTATTGCTGTGGGAGAACTCTCCTTTGATGCAACATTTAACGATCCCACGGGGAACTCTGAGCTGAACTCTCTCCATTTGAGTCAAGAGGGCTGGAACTCTGTTCCCCCGGCATCGAGGAGGAGTAGGATCCAGGCTGCCCCCAGGTAAGGGATGTATCCTTGGGTGACACTGCTTCTTAAGACCAAGTGCAATTCTGGAGAGGGACTCAGTGAGAGGCTACAGTAGCCAACTCCCGCAGCAGATCAGGAATGAGTGCCTCCAACCTAACAGTACTTCTGGGCAGCACAGCCCTTCACTTTTTCTCTCCAAAGAGAGAGAGAGAGAGAATGAGAGAGAGATTTTAAAATACAGCCCTCTTGTTTTATTTTTAAATAATTGCTCTAGAGATTATAACTTGCATCCTTAACTTAAAATATACTGAATTAGTCTTAAACCACTTCAGTTATGAAGTGGTTAACAGCATAGTCACACTTACCTCTCCCATCTTTGGTGTTAGGATGCTACGTATTTTACTTTTACACGTTATAAACACCATCGCACATTACTGTTATTTTTTCCTTAACAATTACCTTTGAAAGAAATTAAGCATTGGTGAAAAACAGTTGATACTCACTCACATATTTTCCCTCTCATGCTCTTTATTTCTTTTTGTAGAGATACCCTTCTGATCTTGTCAGTACTTGAGCTACAGTTCCAGATGCTCTTGGTTCCTCGTGAGTTAAGCTCTGGGCTTCAGAATCCAAGCACCAACGGTGTGTTTTCCAGCTTCTCTCCCACTGCCATATCCTCAACAAAATTTGGGACTGGGTTGGTATAGATGAGGAGAATGATCAGGCGGAATGATTTGTTTGGGGTTCCTCCAGGTGCCATCCATCCCACGTGCCAGCACATTTCAGGCTTGTCCCTGCCGAGCCTCCCCAGTTTCAGCAGGACTCTCCTCCATCTTCTCATACTAAGACCTGGCTCTCTTTCCTGAGCCCAGAAGCTGCTCAACATGAAGGCCTTGCTTCCCTCTGGAGTTCAGCTCATCAGGGTCTCCTTGCCTCCCGCTGCTCTTAACTAGCCTGGCAGAAAAGCACTTTTTATTTGGTCCAAGTTTCTCTTGTTATCCCCAAAACAAAGGTCCTTCCCACTCTCCTACATTCTAGCTAGAAGTGGAAGTTCTCTACCCATTTGTTAGGCTTTTGCAATCTTTCCTCCTTTACCAGTGAACAGTGGGAGGAGCTAAAGTGGCTCATCCTATATTATAAGGCCCAGGTGATTACAGAGCTCTGGTTCACCCAAAGCCAGTGGCTGGGAGGCTCAATGGTTTATTCCTCCTTGGAATGATCCTTATATGTCTCTTCATCTAAAAGAAAACACTGGTGGAATGACCAGGCACATAAAGCATTGCAGGCAAGGTCTGGGGCTTGTCACAACTTCTTTAGACTTCCATGTTCTCATTTGCAGTGTGAAAAGTTCCTGCTTAGTGAATAATTCAGCTGTAGCACTTTAAGATTCTAGCTCAGCTTTTGCATGGAAAAAATGAAGAAGGCATTTTGTGGTATCTGACTTCCGGTAACGTGAGAGGTTTCAGTCATGCTACCTCCCTCGTTAACTTGTGATGATAAGGTATACACAAGCACTAATCCTTTATTTTTAAAATATAAGATGGTGGCTAATTTGATTTGAATGCTCCAGTCTGGGTGTATGCTTTGTGATTTTTAATCCAATTAGTGTTGGAGATACTTCTGATTCTAAGAGTATCTGGTTTCTGCTTATGGTATAATTTCTATGCCCTAATGACTCATGTTTCAAGAAGGGAGAAGTTGGGGTCGATAGTTAATAAAAAGGATCTATTTATATGGTTGCTTTGTTTTCTGTTATTAAACCCAAGTGTCAGGGAACATAGGCTTTGCTTTTAGCTCATATTTCTATAAGCAGCAGAAAAACTAAAGGCCATTCAACTTGAAAGTCTGGCATACATATTAAGGTTATTTCTCAATAGGGTCTCAAAACATCCTACTTGAAGTCAAGCAAAAGATGGCACCATGACCATGACCACCACGCTGGGGAACATTCTGAAAGTTTCGACTCGGAGGTCAGGGATCAATAGCCAGTGGGCCAGCTCGTTATATGATCTGAACTATACAGGCAGACAATCTTCAGGACCTGATTCACCCCATTTTTGCAGCCTTTCTCTTTTCTTTAGACCTCAAAGTCAGTCTGAACCATTTTCCAAATAAGTAAAATTTTTTTCTGAGAAAATAGTGCCCCAAATCAAATATTCAGCTCTGTTTTTGTTGGCACCACATCAACTTGATATTCTGAAACTTCTAAAAAGAATGTGTGTTTGTAGTACCATTGTGGTGCAATTTTCACACTTAAAATCTTTTAATCAATAAAACTTCATCACTTTCAAGGTAATTTAGTAATAAGAAACTTTCTTCTGTCCTTGGCTGTTGATAAAAGCCGCGTGAAACCATCTTAGACATAACACAACTTGTGCCCTCTTGCCCCCGTGATAAATCAGCCTATGATCCAATTTCTACATGACAGGAAAGTGAAAAGAAAATAGAGAAAAGTGAAAATGATAGATAGGAAAAAACTATGTAGATTCCATGGGTTTGAGAACATGTTTTTGTTTTTTTTTTTTTGAGCTGTGATTCTGCTCATATGATTGGGGAATAAAGTTTGCCATGAAGTGTAGTCTTGTTTAGCATTGTTCAGAGGGAAATGCAGCTAAGCAGTTTTGGTGTTATGTCACATGATGAAATTTAATATATTTGCTTCTGAGATTCTCAGGTGACCAGAACAAATAAGTGGGAAGATGAATCTATTGTATTTTTAGCAGGAAAAAAAATTATCAGGACATCTTTACCCACATTTCCCTCTATGATAAATCTGGCTCTGTATGTTCAATTAATTATGAAATTAATTGTGAGGCCAACTAAAATAATATACAGAAATTAAAAGCAAATACTGTCCCATCAGTGAAGAATTGTTGTGGAGAGTATGAAGAAGAACATACCTCTGTTAAGAATGTGGAAAACAGAGTGACAGGGAGTGGCCTTGAAATAACTTTTTTATTGGAAGGCTCTAGGAAAATCAAAAGAATATTGAACATTGGATCAGGACTCACGGCAAAGAGGTAGTGACAAGATTATTTCTTTTTGGCACTTCCAGGAGAGGGATTTGTTCATTGGATCTGTGGTTTTTAGATTTAGTTGGTGCTTCTGGCATGGCTGCTGGATGGAGCCAAGTTCTCAAACCCATTTTCCTGCTGGGTCCTACGCCCAGTTCTACAGTATGAGAGGAGAAGAGTCTGTAGTTCATCAGCACCCAGTATGTTTTGACAGCCTGATGCGATGAGGTACACATTTATTTCAGCAGCACAGAGAATGTAGATGTCACTAGAAACCAGAGGAAAGTTTCTCTTTGCTGAAGCAGATCTATACTATTATCTGTACTATTATCTGTGCTACTATCTCAAACCCCAAAGGGGAGGTGGGGAGGAGAGAAGACGTGTTTGAAAGGAGGAATACGAACTCTAGCCACGTAAGCCAGGTGACCTGGAGTGGGTCTTATTTCTTCACTAACAAAGGGGTAGAACCATGACAGATCATCTCAAAAATCGCAGACTCTCTCTCCTCCCAGATCTCCTGTCTAGGAGCTGATGAAAATTCTTTTTTTCTTAAAAGGTTAAGATTCATGTTTGTGAAATATCCTATTGTGCTAGCACATCTATATTTATAAATTATATGCTTTAATCGCCCTTTAGAGGGCTAATTCAAAACTCATGATTCCAGAAAAATATATTCATTATAGATTGAAAATGTAAATGGCCAGTGAGCATCCTAAATGTATCCAAATACATTTAGGGTAAGTTTAATAGACAAAAAATTCTATTCTTATTGCTAGTTTATCATTTGCATTATCAGTATGCTGTCTCCCTAGGTGTGAGTGACTCTCTTACTTAAACAGGCCAACACTCTAAATGTCCAAAACCAACCAAAGCAACCAAACACACAAAAGAAACAAACAACAATAAGAAAGCAAAACAAAGGGAAAATATAATCCAAATTCTTGCCTCTGACATCATCCTAAAACAAGATTATGCCTTCATATATTTCCTTTTAGAACTCAGATATTTTGAGTTCTAAATATCTGAGTTCTATTTGATCACTCCAGAGACTGGCCACCTGGAAGAAATGAAAATAGGAAAAATGTTCTCCCTCCAACTTACCTCTTCCAAGGGCGGTTCCAGCAGGGCACCTGGTAGAGTTTCAGCAAAAAGCATGCTTTATTTGACTCTTTCCCTTTTCCTTCCTTCCCCACATCCTCGACTTTACTCCAGAAAATGTAGAGTGCAGCATGATTTCTTCTTGAGGCAGCCATGAAGAAAATTTAGAGAAGATTATAAGAGCTTGAATCTAGTTCCAGTGTAGACATTCAGGATCCTTTAGAGCAAAGATCTCTGGGACTCAATTTCCCCACCTGTGAAAGGAAAAGTGGAATGACCTGAATGATCAAAGTCTCATCTAGCTCTAGCATTCTTCAGCTCTGATTCATTGTCTATGAATGTTAACAAGTTTCTCAGAGATTTACTTGTTTGCAGAACTATAACCTTTTAAAAGGATAAAAAAAGGAAAAAAAAAAAACCAGAGATACCAATTTCGTATTATCTAAAGCTGTAAGTTTGAGGTAGTATTTGGTATATCTCTTCTTCTCAATAAATAAAAATCTTTAGGGATAATTATCATTTAAAATCAATTATTGAGCTAGCTTAGAGTTAATTTTAAAAGAAACATATTGAAAGATGACTGAGGTTTTAAATATTTAACTTGTAAATATTGTGATTCAGACAAACATAACTTCATGAGCAAGGAAGTTCAGGAGATTAAAATCCAGGAACACCATGTTGCAGTTGGGTCACGTCATACATTGTGCAACCTCTTGAGCTCATATTCATTGTTTGGGACAAGAGCTTCCAGTTAAGGGTGCACAGCTTTGAGTTGTGGTAGCCTGCTTCTTCAGATTTCCCTCCATTATTTTTCCCTTCCTTTGTTCTTTAAAAATTCTATGCTTCTCTTTGGAGAGGCTGCCCCAAATATCAACAAGTCCTTTGGCACTGCATTCAACCAGATTTACAGCATTGATATAGGCATTTTAGTTGCCTGGGTACCTCAAGAATCTCAGATTAAACTCAACACTGTGTCTTATGCCTGTTGTCCTTGTACCACCTCTCAGCTCCAAATTCACCCTTCATTGCCTGCTTTTAGAGAATTAGAGAACCCTTTTAATAGCTTTCCTTGCTAGCTGGCATAATACCAAGCTGTGTTAGTAGAAGGCAACAGAGAGATATTGAAGGGGGAAAGGGTTTTTCTTTTTGGTTCTGGCAGGTCACTTGTCTCTTGCACCTGTCAGGGTTTCTCCAGCACCAGGTTTCTGGTGGCACCCAAGGCTTTTCTGGCACCTGCAGGAAAGGTAACATCCTGAGCCCCAAGCTCTACAGTGTTCATTCATGGTCATCAGCACCCAGTGGCCAGAACTTTGCCCATATCTCCCCAGGGCAATTTTGTAATCTTATCAGTGATGTATTGTGTCACAGAGACACCACTGTGAACAGCTTTCCCTGGCACTCTAAAGGGCAGATTTCTGGCAAGTTCTCTGTGGTCCAGTGAGCCATGGACATGCCCTGTCCAACAAAGTTTGTATCTCAGCTCTGAAGGTGGGGGTGGGTAGGGTGGGGATCTTCCCTGGGCCCTCTACATAAACCCTAGGGGTAGTAACTCATATCTGCTCCTCGTATCTGTTATTTCTATATTTCTTGGAGGTCTATTTATCCAGTAGTAACCAATCCCCCATTACTTCAATCTAATTTTTTAGTTAATAATTCTTTATATTACACTTTTCTTATTCAAATTACTGTATGGTTTCTTTCTCCTGATTAGACCCTGACTAATATATATCCTGAGGTAGAAACTTACTTATGTTTATGGAAAGATTGAGAGAAATAAAGAGAGATTTTTAAACTGAAACAAATATAGTTAGATTCATTGTTCATTTTTAAATGCTGGGTGGTTAGTTTTGGTGTAAGCTCTATTGATCTTGTATTACCGGGTATTGGTTTTCTTTAGCTGCCATAACAATAGTCCACAGACTAGGGGTGCTTAAACAACAGAAATTTATTTTCTCACAGTTCTGGAGGCTAGAAGTACAAGGTCAAGGTGTCAGGAAGTTTGGTTTCTCTTGAGGCCTTTTTCCTTGACTTTCAGATGTCTGTCTTCTTGGTGTGTCCTCACATGGTCTTCCCTGTGTCCACACATTCCTGATGTACTTCTGTGTATCCAAGTTTTTTCTTCTTATAAGGACACCAGTTAGATTTAATTAGGGTCTACTCTTATGGCCTCTTTTTAACATAATCACTTCTTTAAAGGCCCTATAGTCACATTTTGAGGTACTGGGGATTAGGACTTTAACATATGAATGTTGGAGGGATGCAATTCAGCCCATATCATACTGGCTTTTATTTTCTAGCTTTGGTATTAGATATCATATAGTGTTAAGTCTGTGCTAGTAAGATCATCAGACTTGGCCTTGGAAGACCTGATTTGGGGCAAAGACTCCACTATTTACCAGTTGAGCACGTTGTTGAACCTCTTGAAGATCAGTTTCCTCATCCTTTAAATGGACCTAAAGGGACATAACAGTAATTCAATAATATCATGCAAATGAAAGTGGTTTACAATAAGTGAGGACTTCTGAATAAGTGAGGCATTCCTTGGTAGGTGTATAAAATCACTCATTTTTAAAAACTTTCCCATTACATTTCATACTTGATACTTATTAAAAGGCATTGCCAACCTAGTAAATAGGTGTTAAGTATAAATGATTTGTATAGCCAAAAAAATCTCTTTGGTTAAGCTGACAAAGGAGAAATTTATTTATTTGACCTCACAACTGTCATTGCACATGCCAGGTAATCTTAAACTCGAATTTAAAATTAATTATTGTGTCATCTCTTTTGTTTTCTCATCCTCTGCAGAAGTAATAAGTAATATGTTTAAAGTCTTATGGACTTATTTAATTGACTTAGCCCTAGTTTTTGGAAAAGACAGAAACTACATGGTCTTTAGAATGTCAGCCAGCAAAATTTTTTGGCAACTACAATATTCACTAATGGAGAGAGAGAGAAAAAGTATAACCTGGTGCTAATTTTACCCAATATCACAGTACTCTCCACCCCCAGTAATCCAGTGTTTGTAGTCATCTTGCATAGTGATAAACTGAGGTATCAAGTGTCATTGTGTTGTTCAGATCCTCAAGGGAAAGAAAACTCTCACTTGTTAAGGAACTTTACATACAAGGCACATTACACAAATGTCATTTGATCCTTGCAACATCCCTAGGAAGAAACTATTATTACTAAACTCATCTTACAGTTAAGGAAACTGAGGCTCATAGGGGGTAAATAACTTGTCTGGAGTCATGTGGCTAATAGGTAGAAGATCAGAGATTAGACATCAGATCTGCCTGACTCTGTTACTGCATATCTTATCACCTCTTTAATAGCTGAAATGTATTCATATGCAATGGCCTCAATTTAATAGTGCTATTAGCAGTATAACTGTCATTGGATATAAAGCAATTAGTAGTTGAATCTAACAAAGCTTGGATTAATACAATTCTCCAGTGATTAGTTTCACAAGAGTTCTTGGGCTACATCAAGGATATTAAAAGTTAAGCACTGAATAAAAAAAATTGGCAAGTATTCAACCATATGCTGTAATAGTACCAACTGGCCATTGCCTCTTGTGCATATCTAATTATTATCTACAATGATATTTTTTCTGTTGCCTTTCTAGTTTTCCCTTTGCCATCTGTGTATACATTAACTTAATCTGTAGCATAAGTTATGCTCATATATTTATCTAATATAGTACAGTTCTGATAACTATTTGTTTTCCTTTTTAATTTTTATATCAGACTCAGCAGCTGAGAAATAGAAAACTTTTATTATTTGTTTAAAAAATTTTACTTTTTCAAGTTTTTGCTAGATCTTTTAAAGGCTTGAAGTTTAGCCCTCTCTAAGTTTTAGTCTGAAATTTTGTTGGAAGACTGATCTTATGTCAAAAGAAAAACGGGAAAAAAAATCAAATTATACTTTACTGAAATTGAAGAGGCAAGACATGAGGCTCAAATAGGGACTGAATGAAACCATCGTTGCTTTAATAACAGGAGGAAGGAAATGATATCAATTCAGTAGGACCACTCATGGGGAACAATCCTCCTTGGAGGTGTCTCTCTTGGAGTTCTTCCCCTACAAGGCTTTGCAGTTAAGTTAATTTAGTATTGACTTCACTCCCTGCTGGATAAGTTCCTTAAGATCAGGAATTGTTTTATTTAACCTTATCTTCTATTCTTCATCTTGTCTCAATTGCCATAATATGGACAATCACCATCTCTTGCCAGACTATTTCAGTGGCTTCCCAAAGAGCTCCCTGCCTCCATTCTCTTCAGCATAACCTCCTGTCCATACTGCAATGTGATCCAGTCCTGAAACCTCCCCATCGGGTGTCAGATTACTCCCAAGATACTATTCAAACTTCATTGCTGACCCTGAAGGCCTTACAAAATTTGGTCCAAACAAATTACTTTGTTAACCATGTTTCCTACCATCTCTACTCTTTCCCTGACTGCCTCCCCACCATAACCTGTGAAGGAAATAAAAGAGATAACGTGATATTGAGGAGCTTATGGTAGGCTAGTGGGAGCTTCTTTAGACTGGGTGATCAGATCAGGCCTCTTTGAGCAGGTAGCATTTGTATTAAGATGTCTGGAAGCTGATCACATGGAGAAGCAGGAAAAGAACATAAACAGGCATACAGAAACTCAAATACAAAGGCTATGGGGGAAGTCTGGCCTTTTTATAGGGACATAATGGAGACCAGTGTGCCTACAACATAGTGGGGATGGGAGCTGAAGATTAGGCAGGATGGAGGTCCTGCAGAAGGTTTTTAGCCCTGAGGAAAGGTCATTTGTGAGCCCCTGAGAACATTTAAATAGGACAGTGATATGACATGGTCTACACTTTGAAAAGATCATCCTGGCTGCTGGGTAGAGTGAAAGAGAGGAGACTCCAGTTCCAAACAATTGTCTTCCAAAGTCAACTTTCTGAACACAACCTGGGTATTGATGAGAAATTATTTCTTTCTCAGTAAGTTGTAAAAAAAGTCACAAGCTGGCTCGGTGGCTCAGCCTGTAATCCCCCGCCTTGGGTGAGTGGATTGCCTGAGCCCGCGGGTTTGAGACCCACCTGGGCAACTTGGTGAGACCTCATCTCTACAATTAACCAAAAAAATTAGCTGGGTGTGGTAGCATGCACCTGTAGTTCCAGCTACTTGGAAGGTTGAGGCAGAAAGGATCGCCGGAGCCCAGCAGATCGAGCCTGTGGTGGTTGGCAGCGGCCACTGCACTCCAGTCTGGGCAACAGAGTGAGACTCCAACTCAAAAAATAAATAAATAAAATAAAAAATAAGTCACAATACCTTTGAGTTTGCAGAAATTTCCATGGAATAGGCAAGTGTCAAGGCACTTCTTTGAAACTATGTTGCAGTTTTGGTAACATCCTGCTCAATAAATCAATTATTAAATAAATTCATTATTAACACATACATTCCAAAATTAAGCATGTAATAATTATCAGCTCTATACCAGGCATTATGCTTAATATTGAGAATACAGGGATAAATAAAAGTGATTCTTATCCCACGGAGACTTAGAGTGTATTTGGCTAGCATTGTTCCTGGTTGCCCATGTTTAAAGTTCTGTTGATACATCATCGTAAGATTCTTAAGCAACCATGCACTTTAACACAGTCATATTATGACATTGCATTCTTTATATTAACTTATAATAAACTATGACTATCAGGTGATATTTTCACAGGACAGTCACATATATTTCTATATTTTCCAATAAAATCTGTGCAGTTAATTTTTCCTATCATACTTAGCCTCAACAAATTATCTTTGGTTCTGATGATATTTCTAATGGTATTTATAAATTCAATATTAGATGCAAACAGCTTAGGATCACTTCAGAGAAGTCTTTCCCACATAGTTAAAAAAAAAGTGTTGACTAAATAGTTCCAGGAGTGGGGTTGACTGTGGTATCGCCAAAGTAGTTTGATAGGTTTCTTCTCAGTGTTCACAAAAACTACAGTTAGGAAGTGATCAACTTTCATCTATTTCTTTAAAGAGGGATTGTGCTTGGGTTTCAGGACAGACCCAAGATTTGCAAGGACTTTGGAAATTCTGAGGTATGTGCCCCGCAGTTAAAAAATTATATCTTAGACAAGTAACCTATTTTTGAAGAGAACACTTAGCCTTCTATTCACAACCACATTTGTTGCACTTGGCTCAAGCAGGAAAAATTAAAATCTTGTGTTTGTCAGCAGTGAGGCCAGGATGCCTATACTCCAAGTTTAAATATCCAGGAATCATCCAGTGGTTTGCTTTTATTGTTCATAAAGTCGGCAGAGACAAACCACCTGAGTAGTTCCAGATGTTGAATCAACAAGGCCATACTTCACAGACCTACATGTAGAAAGTAAATTTATAGGCCTGAAAAAAAGCCTGGAGGATTGTGCTGTTTAAGAATAGAAAGACGCTTTCATTCTTAGAACAAATTAAACACGGGATGTCTAGCCTTACAGATGGCAGTGCTAGGTGACATTTACCTTTCTTTGGCCTCTCAAGGCTTCATGTTGTAATCTACTCCCCTCTGATCTCACTGTTAATCAGAAATCCCAGCAACTGGCTGGCCAACTCCAGAGGACTGGGCTGTGTTAAGATAGCAAGGTTCTCTGTAATTTTGACAAAATCACTTGAGGTAACATAGCAAAGAAAAATTTTACCATGTTGGCTCAAATTCCAAAGAACATAGAAACATAAATGTGGCTTGTAGTTTTTAAAGTCTACTCCATCTCACTGGTATTTGGCAATGTACCCAACATTGTCCTAGGCATCTTGCTTTGTGAGTCGGCTACCGAGAGCAACATTATATGATGGTAAGTAACGTAACTTGCATGGGCCTCGAGCCAGGACGTTGGAATTTGTTACCATAAATCTTGAAACTGCTGAGGTATCTTATGTTCAAGTTTATCAGGCACAGCCAAAAAGTGAAAGTTCCGATATCCAGAGTACCTACATTTTTATAATACACAACCTTACTGAGTGGCAAAGAATGTTTACGGCTACTGGCAAGAATCCAAACAAAGATTCAACTATCTCCCCACAAGATATTTCAGTGAAGTGACCCAAGTTATTCAAGTAAGTTTCTGGCTCATTAATCTTGAGTTGAAATAATAACATTATCCTATGTCTTAAATATTACATTACAATGACCAGAAGATGGAAGCAACTATGTTATTTGCACACAAGTTTCTTCATCATCAATCGATAAGTCATAATGATGATCATATAATCTCATGGATTGTGCAGTAGTTAAAATCTAACATTTATTGAGTGGTGATTATATGTTGAGCATGGTGGCTAAGTAGGCTTCAAACATTATCTTGTTTAAGCCTCCCAGTAGCATTATGAAGGAGGTGTTTTTTGACAAATGAGGAAACTGAAGCATAGAGTAGTTAAGCAAATTGCCCAAGGTAACAAAGTGATGGAGTCTCACTCAGACCAGCCTCATGGCCTAAACCCACCACAATGTATTCCACAGTCAAGGCCTCTTTTGATAATGATAAAAGTTTTTTTTTTTTTATCTTGAGCACTTTAAAATATTAAAGACATCCAAAAATGTATCAAGAACAATGGAAGGAATCTCATGCAGCTAATTTCAAAGCTTAAGAAATATATACATGTATATATTTCTTAAGCTTTGAAATATATATATATATATATACCGGAAGTGTCAAAAAATTATACACATTTTAAGAGATGTTATCTACGTATTACTTCTCAAAGGAGGGGGTGGAATTGATTATAGTAGCAAAGTGTAATATAACATTCACTCAAAAGATGGTGCTAATCAAATGAATGCTATGTCACCATGCCACTGGCAGGACAGTCAAAGAAAATGGCAGAAGCATGTTTGTCATTCAAGGAGTGCAAGACCATTTTGAAGTGGTATTTGAAATTCAAGAACATTGTAGAAGTACAATAACAATGGAGGAGTGATTATGCAACTAGAACCTCCAATATGCCTAACAATTACACACATTTGTGATAAGTGTGAGATGCATAGTATTGTGATGTGCACAGGGAAGATCCGGGAGGCCTTTTACAGCAAGAAGTCCTACAATAGTTTGCCATAATCAGAAGTGTCTGGATGCTGATGGTAACCACTTTGAGCACCGCTTGTAACTGCGGAAGTCAAACGTGACTTGTATTCATCTTTCGTTATCAGTACATATTGAGTATTACAATTTTAATACAGTTTTTCCTTTCTTAAAATGTGTATACTATTTTGGCACTGTGCGTGTGTGTATGTGTGTGTATACATATATAATTATATAACTTATTGGTGTGTTTCACTGGAGAACTTTGATTAATGCACTGTATTTATGAGAGCTCCTCATGGTGTGTGTATGGCTGTAGCTTTATTTACTTTCATATGTAAGCATACGCTATTTCTCTATTTCCCATTATAAAAGGCATCTTTCCATGAAGCATATCAGTGACCCTCAAAACCACTTTCTGTTTATCAGGACTGGTACCAATGCCACCCTTTTACTGATAAAGAAACTGAAGCTTAAGGCCTTCCTCAAGGCCTCACAGTCAGAAAGTGGCAGAACCAAGCTTTAAACTCAATTCTTCTGACTTCGAGGTCTGGGGCTCTCTCTTCTACTAGACATTGACCTATTTAAATGGTACTTTAAAAACTCATTTGCTAGGGCTTTTTGTGGCCATCTTTTAGTGTATTTTTCCTATTAAGGCTGTAAAAACTTAAGGAACTCCACCGGAGGCCAGGCTTCCCACACTGCCTCCTCCCCTAAGCTCTAGAAAGGTGCTGAAGGAAAAGGCAGCATGTAGTATCCCATCCCTATCAGTTAACATCTGAACCCTTAATCCTTGTGCATGAATAAAGACAATGCTTTCCCTGGGGGGGTGCAGGGCAGAATGCTCCACTTTCGCTTGTAAAAGACTCTTAGAAAACCCTAAACATTTTATTTCTAACTATCTATATATTATATAGATTTATCTCAGCAAGGAAGGCCTGGAGAGTGCTTCTAGGTGGCTGTAGTGCCTCAAAGGGGATGAAGGTTAAGAGTCATTACACTTTGTCCTGAGCTTCATACTCAAGCCATTGGAGGACTTACATACTGACAAGTTAAAGACAAAACAAAACAAAAACAATAAGGGGGATTGAAAGCCCGAAAGTATCATTCTGGGTCAGTGGAGGTTGGTTAACAAAACTAGAAGCCAATTATTTTTTACTTGTTACTTTCATTCCTAGCATCAGGCAGCACCTTGGCAATGAAGCTTCATTTAGAAGCAGAAAGATCATCATTATTTTGTTTTCCATGGAAAGCATTTCTAGAGGAATATTTTGGGAGAAATAGACTTTAAAATGTTTTGTTGTTTAAATCCAAATCAGATTGTACTTAATAGTAATGCACCAATGTCAATTTTCTAGTTTTGATATTATACTATAAAGTAAGAAATTGTTACTGGGGGAAGCAGAGTGAAGGAGACTATTATCTTAGAAACTTCTATGTTGAGCTTAAAATCCTTTCAAAATAAAAAGTTAAAAGGAAAAACTTGAGCAACTCCTTTTATTGTTTAGATTTTGAGCCAGGCAAGCCTCGTCTATATGGCTTTTTTTATGGCAATGTGCTTAGAATAAGTGGAAAATGGGAATTTTGAAACAACATCTAACAGACAGTAAATTGGCTTGAAGGTGAGGTTAGGTTAGTGCTTACATACCACCTTAAGAAGTTTACAATTATCCCACCTGTAAGAACATACCAGTAACACAGTCAACCTCCTACCTCAACCCCCAGATGTGCTATACTCCAGGGTTTCTCAACTGTGGTACCGTTGACATTTTGAAATGGACAATTCTTTGTTGAGGGGGCTGTCTGGTGCATGGCAGGATGTTTATTGACATTACGATTTCTACCTACTAGATGCCAATAGGACCCTGCCCCAGCTGTGACAACCAAAAAAATACCTCCAAATGTTGCGAAGTGTTCCTGGGGGGATAAAATTGTCCCTGGTTGAGAATCTCTGCTATACCTAGAAAACAAATCTTTTGTCTCTACTTTTAAAAGAAAATAAAAACTTAGTGATTTTATAGGAGATTATAGTGACCCAGCATTCTCCCACCCATCCTTCTGTTTGCCTTAAAAACTCCTTAGTAGGGATTCTGGACTTTAAAAAATGTACATTTTCACTTACTCTTGAACATCTTGGACATATACAGTGGTACTGAAATAGAACTATTTTCTGCTCTTAAAAAACTGTCTGCAACAGATATTTCAGAAGAAGAAATGTATATAAGATGCTAAAAGAACAGAGTGTATGCAATGTTGGCCTTATTAAGTATCATATAGAGTCACAATTTCACGAGGCAATTCTTTACATTAAAGCCTTCACAGGTTTTAGTTAATGTAAGCCTCTGGTGCTAACACTGCACATTGCTAAATATTATGGGTTTTGTAAAGGTGCATGACCAACAAGCAGACTGCTGGTGTACTGGAAAAGTGATAAAAATCAGCACTGAGCTTAATCATGGCTTTCTCTGGAGTGTATATTTATGTGGTGATGTCAGCATGGTATCCTGTAACTGGGTGAAGGTCATGCTCTGTGTTCATCTGCACAGGATTTAGAAACTCTCAAAGAGATATACTGGAGAAAAATGGCCAGCTGAATTGGAGTATGGCAATCCCTTCCCAGTTTGTATTCTCCTAGAACAAAGGAACTGAACAAAGAAATCCATCTTTAAATGAATTCAAAACCACAGTGGCCCCATCTTTTGCCACATGAGTTATTTGAGTTATTGAGGCTGGCTCCAGCGTCAAGCCGTGTATGTTGCCTTAATATATTTACTTAACCCAGGACTGCCACGGAGAAGGCAGACCCACCTCAGCACGTGAAGGTCTGCGACAAAGAGAACATTCAGACCAGATTGTGGGTAACAAACATATCAGGAACTCTGGAAAGGGAAAGATGTTGCAAGCCCAGCACAATGCTCGGCTTTATTCCCTGTGTCGACTCAAACTCTAGTCAGCCAAACTGTAAACTGTTGTTCACTGAGCAGATCCAGCCGGATGGCAGGCCTGGAGAGAGAGGGGGCTCCAGCAGGGCTGTTCAGAGCCCCAGTGGTGGTGTAGACATTGCAAGTCTGGGATTGTCAGCGGTTTTGTGTTTCCTTTCAGGAGCCCAATATTGGCTGGATGTAGGAGGAAGGTGGCCTCTGCACAGAAAGAATCCAGAAGCCAATTATCCACACTCGGTTCCACGAACCCATGCAGCAATCTGGTCCACCCTGCCAGGTCCTGGATGCAGGCAGACCTCACCCCACATCTGGAAGTGGAACATCACCTTCACGTACCAAGTCTTCTAATTATGATGACTCTACAGATGACACGCTCACTGGGCCAGTCATGAGTTAGGGTGATCCCAGCTGAAGGTGTTTGATTTGTTTTTTATTGGTTTGTAGATTTGACAGTTGGGAAGCAGCTGAATGACTTTAGGTAAAAGTTAAGGTCCAGCTACCATGGGACATAGCTTTGTCTTTCCATCAGCTGAGATGTCACCCATGAAACCATGAAATACACCCTATTGGTCAGGAATATTTCCATTGCAAATGACAGAGACATTAATTCAAACTAATGTCAACAAACAATAACTACCACACGCTTATGTGCCAAGCACTGTTGTAAGTCCTTCCTTATATCAACATATTCAATCTTTACAATAGCTCTGTGAGGTAAGACTGTCATTGGCTCCATCTGCTAGATGAGGAAACTGAGGCACAAAGGAATGCAGCAATGTGCCTTCAAGTCACACAGTTCTTCAGCCATAGTTGGGATTTGAGCCCAGGAAGACTGGTTGCAGTGCCCACGACCTGGAGTACAACCTGGTATAGCAAACGGGAAAGCATATTGGCTCAGAGAGCTGGCTGGTTTAGATACAGAGGCGACCTGCAGACACACTGGGAGAGCTGCAGAAACCTTACACCACCTGTCTCTTTCTTTCTGCACCTGTCTTCTCCACTTTCCTCTCTTCTCTTTGAATGATGATCCTATTCCCTCCTGCAGCAAGTAGGACCCTTTTTAAGTCATGGGAAAAATGGCTGCTCAGCTGAGCAACAAAGCAGAAAGTGAGCCTCTTCCTCACTTTCTAAGCCTAGGCCACCTCCCCTTATGGTGGATTATAGCACGGAGTGCTCCGATGTTGCGCACTTCCTTGTGACCATGCCCTTTTTCACGTGACTCTGCAGTTCCTCCCACAAATCTACTTCTTCAGCTCTTGATTCTGAGTGTGGTCAGGTGATGCCTTTGGCCAATGGGGTGTGACACACGCTGAGGTTGGAAAGGGCATTTTCATACCTCTGTCGCCACTCCCAGAGCCTTGCCACACCACGAGAACATGCTGGGCTTGTACGCTGAAGGCTGAAGGACTCATGAGGCAGAGCCAAGATGCCCCAGTGGCCCCCGCAATGCCAGGTGACACCTGGTTGGGAAAGAACCCAGCCAAGTCCAGAAGAACTGTGAAGCCAAGTCCAGAAGAACTCTACAGCCTAGTCCAAATGGAATCACCATCCTGCAGATCCATGAGCTAAATTAAAACAGTGCTCTCACACCTCTGCATTTTGGTGTGTAGCAGTATTCAGAGTGGAAGGGGTGAGGCATAGTCATTGATACTCCTACCAGAACCATGTAGTCCTCAGAGGAAGGAAGTGTTCTTACCAGTTGAAGGGCCCTAGGAATGCATTCTGAGCAGACAACATCATAGTTGTCGTCCAAAACATCTACTTTTTCTTTCGTTTGGGGGATCTTCTTGAGGACACTACCTATTATACTACCTGGAGTCCCTTCTGCAATAAACGATATGAATTTCCCTTAGATTTAAAATTCAAGAAAATCCTTTTGACTCATTTTGTATTATAAATAATGCACATTTCTTAACTTACTATATTTTTCTTTTTGCTTTAACCTCTAGAAAGCTTAAGACCAACACTGTGAACTAAAATTAGTAATTTTTGGACTTGAAGGTATGCATGTTATTATGCTAAACTTCTCTCTTGTTTCGCCTCACCATTTTGCCTCTATTTTTTTTGTTG